>BQNB010110645.1:0-22512 GCA_026074375.1 Tanacetum coccineum | reverse complement strand
CTTAACACGTTTAGGAGCCTAGATTAATTTAAGTAGGTGTCCTTGTCGAAAATCAAATAGAGTGTTTGGAATGATGTGTGGATTGCTGGAAAATGATCACTAGGTATAGTTGATGCTTATTTGTTGATTCAATTTGCTCCCCAATTACGTGTGATCATGATTTGATAATTTTCATGTGTGGATTGACTTTTATTAGTCAAATGCTGTTTGTCGTTGTTGTATCGTGTTTGTGATATGTTTCTTATGTTTAAGGAAAGTATTGTATGCCACTAATGCATGTCCCGTAGTGCTTGAAATGATATTCGTATGTGTTATTTCCTAGGTTGGTGGTAGAGGTTTGATATATATTCGAGATAGCGGTTTAGTAAACATTCTTGATAGCGGTTTGCTTTAATATGCTTGATAGCGGTTTGCTTTAAAATGCTTGATAGCGGTTTGCTTAATTGTGCCTGATAGTGGTTTGCTTAGACATGCCTGATAGCAGTTTGATGATAAATGAATATTTTATTGTAAACAGGCAGACCGCTACGAGGTAGCGGTTTGATGAAGATTATTTTTATTATTAAAATAATCCAAACCGCTATTTTGAATTTTTCTTAACTGGTAGCGGTTTGATTAAAATGAATATAATATTCGTAGCTGTTTGGTCATAGCGGTTTGATTGAAATGAATATAATATTCGTAGTTGTTTGGTCATAGCGGCTTGAGTAAAATGAATATAATATTCGTAGCTGTTTGGTCATAGCGGTTTGAGTAAAATGAATCTAAAATCCATAGCTGTTTGGTCGTGGCGGTTTGATCATCCCGCTACATAGCGGTTTGATCATTTCCCTACATAACGGTTTGATCATTCCTCTTCATAGCGGTTTGATTAACTCTCCTCACAGCGGTTTGGTGTCAAGTGGGTAGCGGTTAGGGCCAGAATCTCAAAGTCTTGGCCCATTAGTCCCAATACCCTCTCAAGGCCCAATCTAAAGGCACAATTACCTCGTTAACACCCATCCGGGACTTGTTAACTTGTATATGCTCATCGGATTTCCTTGACCAATGTTATCTTAATCTCACCATAATCAATCGAAGCATGTCAATCATCATGACTAATGTTTTCATCTAACTTCTAATACATGTCATGTCTGTCTGTCTTTGTTGATATCATTGTGCAGACAATATGGTTGATGAGAATGTTCCTGCTCCTGCTCCCACAAGATCTGATGATCAGATACTTCCTTTTGCTGTGTGGGTGCCTATTAGAAAGAGCAACTATGTCATGGATCTTCAAAAGAAGCAAAAGAACCTAATCTTTCATATTGTTGTGGACATCCTGCAAAACACAAACTTCTTCAGAGCATTTACTACTTCAGCTTATGTTCCTGCTATCTACATTCAACAAATTTGGAATACCATTACTTACGTGGAAAAAGCTAGGACTTACCGATTTCAGCTGGATGAAAACTAGTTCACACTGGATGCCAATCTTCTGAGGGAAGTCTTAGAGATAACACCCACTGATCAAGCTCACTTGTTTGTGTCACCTCCTTCGGGTGATGCAATTATGGACTTCATGAATGAGTTGGGTTATCCGGAGGTAATTCACTTTGTGTCAAGTATGGCGGTGAATCACCTGTATCAGCCCTAGAGAGCTATATTGTCTATGATCAACCAATGTCTCACATGCAAGACTTCTGGGCATGATAGGCCCAGATATCCAGTTCTTCAGATGCTTTGGGGAATTATTACAAATACTAATTTTGACTATGCCGAACTTATGTGGGAAGAGTTTGTGCAAGCTATGCAGACTTTTCTTACTGATAAGGCCAATCTGGGCAGTCCCACTAAGAAGGGCAGGAAAGGCAAGCCTCACGTTATTCCTTATTGTTGATTTACGAAGCTTATTATCTGTCACTTGGGAAGAATTCACAATATTCACCAAAGACCAGCATCTCCATTTCATCTTGCTAAAGAAGACCTCAGACTTGGTAATCTCAAATTCGTTCCCAAAGGCGAAGTCGATGAAGTCTTTGGAATGCCAATTCCCAATGAGCTGATCTCGAACAATATCAGGAATGCACCGTACTACAATGCATACTTGGAAATGGTCGCAAAGCATGATCAGAAAGTTACAACCGAAAAGGAGGGAAAGAAGAAAACTGCAAGTGCCAAGCAACCCAAGTCAAAGCCTGCTACAGAGAAGTCAAGCAAACCAGCACCTACAACAAAACCTAAGGTAACCAAGGAAAAACCATCTAAGCCCTCTACTGCTAAGCCACCCAAGCCGAAGCCTGCTAAAGAGAAGTCAACCAAGGCTACACCCCTACAAAAGGCTGGCAAGGGTAAAGTTGCAAAAGTTCGCAACGTGAAGAGTTCTTTCTAATTGGTTGACGAACCGGATGAAGAACCAGCTTAACCCGAACCTAAACCTGAACCTGAGCCTGAAACTGAATATCAAGGTGAAAGTGAAGAATATGATGTAGAACGAGCTATTTAGATGAGTCTGGAATCATTTCAGGCACAGGGTCAAGCACATGTTGGCGGCGTGGCTATTCGCGAACCTGTAGCAGAAGCCACCCGACCACTCCCTGTAGTTGAAGGTAAGGGAAAAGCAATCACAACTAATGAACTAGCTGCACAATCACTGTTAGCCCTGCACATCCCAAAAAGGAGAAGTACTACGGATCAGTTCATATTCCAGAGGCGGACTCCAGCTACTAAAGAGGCATCAATTGGACCCTCTGCACAACCACAAGATGACACATCAGCAAATATAGTTCATGATTCCCCGTCTCCCGCGGATGCTGAAACAGGTGCTGATACCGATAGGACAAACAGTGGAGGTGATACTGAGATACTACAGTTTGGTGATGAACAAGGTGATGATGTGACGGAGGAGGTAAATCTAGAAGACAAAACAGCTGAGATTGACGAAGGCCAGGTTGGTTCAGACCCTGCTAAAACTCCTGAGTCTCGACGCCTACCTGATGATAACAAGATGGATGAAAACCAGGCTGGACCAGACCCTGGAGAAAGTCCTGTGGCTCGTGTTGGACCAGACCCTGAGCCCACGTATGATGAGTTTAAAGCCTGAAATTCCCAACTGATAAACATGTCATCTTAGAGGATCCTCCAAGCTCAACCGGGACTCTCTCTTTAATGAAGAATCTGGAGGATGCATATACTATTAGGGATCAGTTCTTTAATGACAAATCCACTGAAGATGAACCAGGAAAACTTAATGTGGAAGCAGAAGTGGTCTCCATGGTTACTATTCCAATTTATCAAGCGTCTTCCTCAGTTCCACCAATGTCCACACCCGTTATTGATCTCTCACCTCCTAAACCTGCACCATCTACCACTCAAGCACCAGTCTTTACAGCAACAACATCGACTATAACAACAACCCGTCCACTTCCACCTCTTCCATAACGATAAAGCATAACAAATTCTGAGCTAGATGCGCGTGTCACAACACTTGAACATAAATTCGCGGCGTTTGAGCAAAAGAGCAAGACACTTGATAACACGACTCAGAATCTCGGATCTAGGGTTTTCAACTTGGAGCTTAGGGATTTGTCTCATAATATTGATGAAACTGTTCGTGAAACTGTCAAAGAGGCCGTCCAAGTAGCTCTATAGGCTCCCCTTAGAGATCGCTTCAGAGACTTGCCCGAAGCTGACATGAAAGAAATGCTTTACCAAAGGATGTTTGAAAGTGGTTCTTACAAATCACTTCTAGAACATATCGCACTCTATGAAGCTCTTGAGGCATCTATGGAACGGGCACAGAGTGATAAATTCTTTCCTGAATGGGATAAGTCTCGCAATAGACGACGTGATGATCAAGATCCTCCTCCTACACCAGATTCTGATCTCAACAAAAAGAAACGACATGACTCTGGCGCTTTAGGCTCATCATAGCCCCCAGCTCCACAATCATCTGCTTAGAAGACGACTGACACTAGAGAAGCTCCTTCAAGCTCTTCCAAGCAACAGTCCGTTCCTCGTTCAGAACAACCAGTCGAAGACATACCAATGCCAGACACTACAAATATATCTAATTCATAGGACACTGGTTCTGCACATCTTCCAAAGATCAAGCCAAGGCCAGAATGGTTGAAGCTGATTTCAGCGGAAGAGAGACCATACCACTATAGAACCTGCTTGGGTCATTCCTACATCCCACATTCCTAATGCTGTGAACAACTGGGCTAATGCTTTAGCTACCACGTATCAAGCTCCGGCAGAGAACTCTTTACTTGAAAAGACTGGGGATATGCGGACGTTTATGAACTGGTATCAGAGCAGATTTTGAAGGTCAAGCTTATGAAGTTGTTAAAGCTTTCTACCCAAATGTCGTTCATCTTTAGTTCCAAATGGAAGAGTGTCACAAGATGCGTATAGATCAGATTGACTGGACTAATCTAGAAGGTGATCAAGTCAGGATTGATATTAGCAGACCTCTGCCTCTTAGTGGTCCACCAGGTCATGTCACTATTCAAACACGTTTTTTTTTCAATAAAGACTTGGATTATTTGAGATATGGCAGTAAAGGATGCGGACAGGCTTTGTCAATTTCCAAGATGAAGGCTACTCGTTATCATGACTTTGGACTTGAACTACTCGTACCTGAGCATATGTGGATCAATGATGTATGAACCTATGACATAAGTGCTTCTTATGGTATCTCTCATTGGTGGTTTAATCGTCAGAAATTCTACATTGACCGACACACTGTTGACTCAAACCGCAAGGTAGTCAGAACTCACATGCGTATACTCAGTGTTAGTAGTATTAAAGCCTACTTTCACTACGGGTACGACTACTTGCAAGAGATCACACTGCGCAGAGCTGATTATCAAGAATACACGATTGCAGAAAAGGACTTCAAAAACTTATATCCCAGTGACTTTGAAGACCTGAATCTGCTGCTTCTACAAGGTCATCTTAATCATTTTTCTGGCTCAGACAAACGTATGCTTTCTACTGCTGTTAATCTGTGGACACACAACTTAGTGATTCGACAACGGGTTGAAGACCTCCAGCTCGGCATTAAGAGCCACCAGAAACAACTGAATCTCACTAAATTAGGATGGGATGCAAAAGACTTTGAATACAAGCATGACTATACAATCATTGACTCGCCTCGTGCAACTGTGTTCCCTGTCAGTAACAATGAACGGAAGATCATGAGTTCAACGAGATTTACACATTCAGTGATGGTACGTTGACAAATATTCTGGAAGCACTGGATTACAGAGTTAAGGAGTACAAGGTTAATCAGCTCAATCCGGGTATGAACACACAATTTTGGACTGCTAAGGATGTGACAGGGAACAAGGAATTTATACATGACATTGAACAGAGACTCAAGACCAGAAGGATCTTTCGGAACTTAGAATGATTTGTTGGTGGTCGCGTACGAGATATTGACTACAGACTACTTCTAAGAACCGAATGAGCACATCATCTCTACATTCAGGTCAATAATTTTTGTGGTGTATATATTGTATCTTGTACATTATAAAGTAGTGTTGTATTTAGTGTTATGTGTCAGTGTATGAATTTTTCATTAAATTCAAAATCCTTTAAACCTATCATACAAGACACTAACAGAATCCCTCATAGATTAAAGGGGGAGCATTAATATGTTCCCCATTCAGCTTGTGATTAATCAACACATTTTTCTTCTAGTTTTCTAACATATTCGAATCCATTGGTATCCAAAATATCAAAGGGTTTGAAATTTTTAATAAGGGGAGAAAATGTGATTTAAATATGAAAACTGATAAAAAATGTGATTTTGTGGACTCATGTGTATACTCCATCCTCCTTGTGCTAAACATTTTCGGTTAATCGATGCACATGTTGAGGGGGAGCGTTTATGAAAAATTCAAAAACAATCAAGGTACTAAAAGCTTTGATATTTATATCACAAGTACCTGATTGAGTTTTTCAATTGGTTTTATGGCAAGGTGAACTGTACCAAAAAGACCGACCATGTATTTAATTTTATCGGAGTTATAAGGTTGGTAAGGTTAGGTATTAGTTCCCATGATCCAGCCAGAACCGGAGGGATCTACCCAGGGACAATCCACTAGTTAGTGTAGAAGTCCTTAGGTATGACATAAAAAAGGAGTAAAAGTGAGAATAAGGGAATAGTGCCGACTGAGATGGAGCTAGTACTGGAACAAACCCAACAAGGTACTAGTCATGAAGTCTCGGTAAGCACTGAAGGGGTTGAAGAATGAAAAAGAAATGTAAGGATAAAGGGTGTAAAGAAAGAATCCCTCTATACACTTAGGCAGAAACGGGGTCAATACATCTGCTGTCAAAATCACAAAGATGATTGCTGACATTAAAGACTGAAATCATGGACCTAGTGATGTAATGCACAACCCTCCCTAGCCACTCAGAATCACTCAAAATAATTCTATTTCATTTCTCACGAAGACTAAACACGTAATCTATTGACGTTCTCACTCCGAGTTAGTTGATATTGAAAAGGTAGCAGTCTGCTCCAGCCTCCGATCACTAAAACCAAAATGCACAATTGAGTCTAGAGCCAAGAGATCATCAATTAATCTCATTAGGACACTATTCCATGTTTACTTGTCATTCACAAAATGTGGATATAAGGATTATCATAAGAGTCCTACGCATTATCCTTGTGGTTTTGCTAGAACATCCGAGTGATACTTATGTATTCACAATGAAGATGGAAATTCTGCTTGAGCCAACATCAAACAAGCTCATGGCAGGTGACTTATGAGATCCTTAATGGGTCAAACTTGTGACACTGGATATCGAATTGGTCCAGATTATGAATTGACGATTGATGAGTTTTGATAAAAGCTTAACACTCTCGATGTGTCACAAAAACACTTTCTCAAGTGACACGTCGATTGATTTTCAAATTAATTTTCCCCTTCAATCGGTAAGATAGTAACTAATCAATTCACTCTTATCATGTTGTCTGCTTTGAGACGTTTCGATTAAGAGAACAGAAAAGTAAGGCGATTCTGATGTTTATACATTAGAAGATCCGACACTTATACTGGAAATACTGTCAAGGAGATTTTTCTTAAGATTGAATCTACCTGATCACAGGTCGGTCCTTATAGGATCTAGAGGTTAATTCAACCAAACTCGGGCGAATGACAAAGCCATATTCGTCCACAAGCTTTATTGCTAACTGTTTTATTACACGTTCAAGTAAAGATGGAGATGGAGATACCTCATTCCAGTGGATTCAATTTCATAACCGCATTCTCATACTCGATCGATACATCTAAAGACCTCATGAAAGCTTAAGTATATGTTTTAGTGCTTTCGCAACTCTGATATCAAAGTCCTCTTGAAGTGATCAAGTATTAAAGTTAAAGGAACTTCAAGAACAACGAATAATCAAGCTTTCACTGTCAAGAAAGGTATGAGCATGCCGGTCCAGTTGTTACAAGCACAAGATGATGAAAAGACCACAAGATGATAATTAGAGATTACTTTTGGCTGATGATCTCAAAGAAGCTCAAGATCACACACAAGTCGTGTTAAGTAACAAGCTCGTGATTAAAGATCAAAGATAACTACAACAATGTACAAGATATCAAATGAAGAATCAAAAAGACTACGAGCTGAACACAAGATCAATCAGAAGATTTCTGAGCTTAAGTTAGTATTTTCTGGGGTGACCTCCCTTAGGGGGAGATTGTTAGATATTAGAAAAAGACCCGGTCACCCCGTGTACTGTACCATTTATTATAGCTCGTAGTTTAATGTTTAATATATAATGTTCGGTAATGGGCCAAGTTATAAAGCCCAACGTGTAATCCCATACCATAGCCTAAGGGCTGATTTTGTTAGACACTATATAAGCCTCTTCCATGCCATGGAAGATGTGGTTAGTCATTTTATTATTCAAGTTACACTTTCTCTCACTAGAAAGCTTTCTCTCTCACCTTCTCTCTCTAGACTTGGCTAATCCATCTATCTTCCATTGTGTTATGATTTTAAATATCCTACAAAAGTGATACTGAACTCGTATATGCTTTGTCTTTGAATAAAATGTTAGATTCCGTGCTAGATACAAGGCGCTCTGATTGTCAAAAAATAAAGTAATTTTCTTTTGTTCGTGCCCAAGCTCTTCCAACAACATCTTCAACCATGCATACTTCTTATTTGCTAGCTTGAGGTGCGACATATTCTGCTTTTGAAGTTGACATGGCCACAACTAACTCTAGTTTTGAAACCTAACTTACTGTACCGCCACAAATTGTAAACACATACCCAATGGTTGATTTGCTTCCATCAAGATCAATTGTATAATTTGAATTAACATATCATTTGACAATAAGATCCAATTGCCCAAAACACAATGCAACATATAAGGTTCCTTTAATGTATCTAAGGATCCTCTTCACAACTTCCTAATGCTCTCTACCAGGTTCTGCCATGTATCAACTCATTACTCCCACTCAATTTGTAATGTCTAGTCGTATACATGTCTTCACGAATATTAGACTTCCTACTGCCACTGATTCATACGGTACTCGAGACATCTCTGTCATCTTTCTTTACTGTTAGGACTCATCTTAGAGGATAATTTGACATAAGTACCAAATGGGGTTGCATATTTAACCGTTGCAAGATTTTCTTTAAATAACTTTTCTGTGAAATCCAAATCTTCCTACTAACTCTATCTCGGTGAATTTTCATCCACATAATCTTGTTTGCGGGTCCAATGTCTTTAATCTTGAATTTCCTAGATAGCTGAGGCTTCAATTTATTGATGCGATCTTTGTTGAGGCTTGTCAACATATAACAGCAAAATGATGAAATCATTATTTCCAAACCTTTTGAACTATGCACAAGGGTCTATATGTAGTCTGTTATATTCAACGCTCCTAATGAAAGAATCAAATTTCTTGTACCTAGATGTTTGCTTCAAACCGTACAAAGATTTGTTTAACGTGTAAACCAAGTTCTCTTTTCTTTTTTGTTCAAATCCTTCTGGTTGGAGCATGTGAAGATCTCTCGAACACATTATAAATTCACAAATGAATTCGAGGAGTTTTGTTCTTTGTTGTTCGCACGTATAAATAGCGAGAAATTTAACACGTTAGTTAGTGACACTGTGAATGTGTAGAACTCAAATATTGAAAAAATACATCTCGTGATGACTTAAAATGTATACGGTGATTGATTATTCTTGAGCATACAATATTAGGACCAGTCACATGCAAGGTCGTCTCGTGGATTCAAGAGGCCCTATGTCTATAACCTCTTCGAGGCCCTTTTACAATATTCGCTAAAAAATCAATAACTTTAACTAATGTGCATACTTTTTTTGTTTATTTTATGATAGACCTTATGTATTTTTATCAATATGATCCATTGAATTTTTGAAAAGTTCTAAAAAATTCTTTAAACCCCTAGAAAGTAATTCTCATATATCACGTGATACTGTGGTATTTTTTTGAAATGCACGTGATTAATTTTCTCGAAATATTGTTATAGCTAATATATTTTATATACATTACACGATGATATTTATTAGGATAGCTTTTAAAGATCAAAATTGCAATCTTGTAGATAGATTTTTCATATGTGGTTTGTTATGATTATACTATAAAATGAAGCTAAACAAAATACTATAAACTCATGAATTAATTGATACTCCGTATAATGTAAACTATAGGGGCTAAACATGGAATATAGTAGAAGCAAAACCAAACTTTTGAAATTTGTGCCATCTTCTTCCCTGGACCGCATACTTACTCCATTGAAAACGAATTTTGATCTTCATTTCTCTTCTATGACTCAAATAACTAAATTATAATATTCTAAAACGTATTAAATCCATCATAAAACATTATTTTCTTAGGTAAAAGCATTCAAAGGTGAGTTTATACTAAATTTACAGATCTAGAAATTGGCGCCTTAAAAAACCGGAGGTCCTGTGTGGTTGCACATCTCGTACATGCATAAATCTAGCCATGGTCACGTGCTCATATACATGCTTCATTAAGTATGTTACACCCACATTTGACACGACCTCATTCTAAAGTCCACATTTCATAATCTTACGTATTTCAAATACATCAAACTATTTTGATATTTGGAATTTTAGATCTTTTCATATGATCGAAAAACAAAAACTCACTCTAATTATAATTGAAGATTAGCTTTTATGAAAAAATTGATATCTTTTTATGTATGTATGCTCTTGAATAGTGATAATAGACAATTTCTCTTCATTTTATAAGAAAGGGATGGCTAAAGACTCATCTTTTATACTATCTTTTATAAGAGAAAATCTTTGAAGTATGACAACTTTGAGAAAAGGATTAATTTCATGTATCACTTATATTTTCATGATTAATTTTATATATACTTAAGTGAAATGCTAACATCAGCCCTTAAGGCTGTCGATAACAAGTAATTTTCCACAAAATATGCCAATGTTAAGACATATTTCGAAACATGCTCTACATTTTTCGCTAATATGACCAATAAGAAGTGTGAATTAAATTTGTGTGTGCGAAATTATAGAAAGTTGTTAGTGATTTTGAATGAATTTAAATGATTTTATTTGAACATTGTATTTTGTCCTAACATAAAATTTGAAAGTTAGCTGTTAACAACCCTAAAGGCTGTTGTTAGCAAAACCATATACTTAAAGTGTGATCATAAAATGCACAATGTATAATATTTTTAATACATGTTTAGATATATATGAAATTTATCAATTAAAGAAGAGGAAATATGAAGAATTGCCTTAAACGAAAAAATGAATAATGACGGTTAAAACCCCCCACTTTTATAGGCACATTTAAGTGAGGTCCAAACTTTCAAAAGTCCATTTGACCTTAACTTCCCCAAGCGGATCGCATGTGTGGAAAGTCAAAAGATAAGACAAATATATCATTGCCCAAATCAAGCAAAATTTTTAATTTTCAAATGACGAGATTCTAAAAATACAAAGAAAAGAGAAGATTAAATTCTCCAAACATCAAGCACTAAAAACCCTCTCAAGCCTCGAAAAACATCTAGTCAAACTGATGATAAAAACATACGAGGACAACATAAGTCCATCAACATATCATATGAATATAATATACTAATAATGCGGGGGCCTTGATAGCGTATAGGAGTTTTAGCCCAAGTGGCAAAGCACATACTACCATAACCGGCAACAAAGCTAAAGACCCATCATATTTCGTCTGGAGAACCAACTCCTGTGAAAATATCGGCCAACAACATAATATCCTTAGCCTGGAGAACTAACTCTAGGCAACGCTTGGCCTAAAAACTTATCCCTTAAACCGTTATTCTACCTCTGCACGTGCAGTTACCTCATTTATGAGTTGGTAACGCCGCAGGTATTTCGTTAGTACATACACATCGTACCGAACGTTCTCGTAATTTGGAGAGCCAATGATGCCAAGCCACGTGTCATTCATATATCCACCATAGGATGACCTCCACGTGGGTTATCTAGAACCATCGGATCACACATGACCGAAGTGCGCCCCTATAATACATTTCATGAGGAGAACCAAGTTACACTAATTATTTTCTCCACATTTTACACACATAACACACACTAAAACTAGTAGTACGTAAGTGTTAACTCGACTAGACATAAACATTTTTTGTTTGGGTCTACATAATTTTGCGATATCCCTGATTGATAAACATGACTAGTTCTACTGAAAACTATTTACTCGGAAAGGTGATAGCAGATAACCACATAGTTCATAAACAATCAGTTGTATCTATTTTGAGCAAAGCATGGAAAAATTACGGTCTCACCAGCATAAGTCCATGGAAAAACAATTTTTTCAAGTTCGCCTTTGAGAATAAAGCTGCAGCATCTAAGGTAATCAGTAACTCTCCATGGTCTGTTATGTGTTTCTATGTTGCTCTCAAGCCTTGGGGACTCGAATAAAACTTTAAACGAGATCGAATTTAACAAAGGGCAATTTTGGGTTCAAGCACATGATTTGCCTCTTGGATTGTTGACTTCGGAATATGCCACCACTATTGCTGAATCTTTGGGTACACTGCTTTCATTGGACTGTGTAGGTGAAGGACTCCAAACTGACCGTGATTTTCTTCGTTTTCGGGTGGAATTAGACATCAGGAAACCACTTGTTCCAGGCCTCTTTATCCCACGACCAGAAGGCAAAGAGTCACTGGTCACGTTAAAATATGAACGTTTATCTGATTTTTGTTATAGATGTGGGTGTCTTGGTCACTGTCGAGAATCATGCACCAATGACGTTATTACAAAGTTTTCAGGGAAATGGAGCCAAGAAATGCGTACCCCCACTGTAAGACACCTATCTTTACATACACACCAACATTCAGCAATGCATCTTAATAAAGGAACTGATACCGTTGCTCAACCTCACCACACATCTAAGTCGCTTGAATTTCCCACGCCCAACAACACACCAAACGCTGTGACACCTGCTGTTTTTAACACACCCTCAGCCACCACAACCAAATCAGTGGACATCAGCATACCTGTAGCTCCAACAACTTTTAAACATACACATACTCTACAAACACCATCTATCAAAATTTCTCAAACATCGGCTTCGGTTGAAATGTTATCCACCACCACCGAGGCAGCTCATGATTGCACCAACTATTATGTCACCGAACCTCCAGAACACGACTCTAGTGAACTCGGTTCTACCCATTTTCCCATCACTCCTAGTTCGTTAATTGATGTCGCTCTTGCTTCTGCTCTATCGAGGTTAGCGATGAAGCGTCGACATGATGAAGAATCCCCTTTTGAGCCCTCGGTTAAACAAATGAAACCGTTATTCCTCGGCTTGACTGATGTGAGTTGCAATTCAGAGGTTCTTGCAGAATCCAGTGATGCTGCCCAAGGCACCCAAAACTTACCTGGCGATCACGTGTCACAAGGTTCCACAACTCAACATTTAAACGCTTGTGGTACTACAAATGATCGTTTTGGGAAACAACACCAGCGTTCCCCACCTAATGTGATAAAAAGAAGAGGTCGACCCAAGAATAAAATCAAATCAAAAGGCTGTGATAAAATCTCAAGTACATTCGCCTCAGATGGTCTTGTGGATATCCCGGTTATACTCATGGAGATTGACCGTAATCGACACTTCTCAAGGGTTGTGGCTGGCCCAAATCAGCCACAACCTAAATATTAGTCCTATCTTGGAACTGTCAGGGAATTGGGCGACCCCTGACAGTTTCAAACTTTCGAGAACTCAATAGAGTTCATCGTCCGGATGTGGTTTTTCTTATGAAAACCAAGAATAAACAAGAAAAGTTGGAAAAGATTCGGTCATCTTTACGCTTTACAGATGCTTATTACGTTGATCCTGTTGGGCGTTCTGGTGGTTTAGCTCTCTGGTGGACTTCTACAAATAATTTGAGTGTAATCTTTGGTAACAAAAATCTTATACTTGTTGAAATGAACGTTCTTACCGGATCACAATTTTCATGTATGTCTATATGTTTTACCTACGCTCCACATGATCGTTTATCACGCTCTCGTATTTGGGACTCTATTATCAGGCAATCCTCTTCTAACAGTCCTTGCTTGGTTATTGGAGACCTAAACTTGATAGGTGACCTTGGAGATAAATAAGGGGGTTCTTCTAGAAGTTTGCAACATGTTGAGGAGTTTCAGCGGTTTGTTGCTGAGGCTGGTCTCATTGATATTCCATTTTCCGGATTGAAATATACGTGGTCTAATAAGAGGCGTGATGGAGACAACATACGGGAGAGAATTGATCGTGCTCTTGGGAATATAGAGCTTTTTGAGGTTTGTCCCTTTCACACTCTTCTTCATAAGCCCCTCATAGGAAGTGATCATGCTCCTCTTATTTATGCTACCCATGCGCCCCAAAAAAAGAAGCGCCTTCGCTTTCGTTTTGAATCTATGTGGACGACTCACGATCAATGCGAGAGCACAATCCGGCAGGCTTGGGCAATCAACTCCAATGACGACCAATTAGCGGGGTTCATGTGTAAATTATCTCGGTGTGCTGATCATCTTACAAAATGGAGCAAAGGTACTTTCAGAAATAATAGAAAACAGATAGATAGTCTGACTCGCGAGATTGAAACAATCCAACACCTTCCAAACACAACAATGAACCTTAGTAGACAAAATCGTTTGTTACAGGAGCTTGAGTTAGCTTGGTTGCGTGAAGAAATGTTTTGGCATCAACGCTCTCGTGTCAACTGGCTAAACTATGGCGACCGTAATTCCAGATTTTTTCATCTTTTGGCTACTTACCGTGGCCAACGGAACAAAATCTCTGGTTTAAAAAATACAAGAGGTGAATGGGTGTCTGATCAAAGTGATATTCAAAGGCTTGTTCGTGATCATTTTGGTGCTATTTTCACAACTATGGGCCCTCGTGATTTTCAACAAGTCGTTGAGGTGCTTAATACAGTTGTGTCTGATTAAATGAATGATGACTTGGAAGCTCCGGTTACTGACGCGGAAATCCATTGGGCTGCAAAACAGCTTGGTGGCCTAAAAGCTCCAGGTGAAGATGGGTTCCCGGGTATTTTTTATCACAAATATTGGCATCTGGTTGGCGATTCAATATGTAGAGCTATTCGTTTCTTTTTTTGAGACAGGCCACATGGTGCCAATGTTAAATAAGACTCTGGTCGCATTAATTCCTAAAACCTCTTCCCCTGAGACCCTGAGCCAATTCCGGCCAATCAGTCTTTGCAATTTTATATACAAGATCATCTCAAAGGTTCTATCAAACCGTTTGAAGCCATTGATGAGCGCAATTATTTCCCCGCAACAATCTGCCTTTATCCCTGGTCGCCAAATTCAAGATTCCATGGTGGTTGCTCATGAAGCGTTTCATTACATCCGTCATAAGAAACGTGGCAGTCAAAACGTTATGGCCTTAAAACTCGATTTAAACAAAGCGTTTGATAGAGTCGAATGGGATTTTCTTTTAGCTGTTTTAAGGAAAATGGGATTTGGTAACATCTGGTGCAATTGGATTCATGCCTGTCTAACGACGTATGAGTTGGAGTTTATGGTGAATGGGGATTCGGTTGGAATTATTAGGCCACAACGTGGGCTTCGTCAAGGAGATCCGATATCCCCTTACCTTTTTATCATAGTTGCCGATGTTCTCTCACGTCAAATCTCTAAAGCCATGGAATCCGGATCTCTATCAGGAATCAAAATGGCCCGCAATTGCCCTATTATTTCTCACATTTTCTTTGCCGATGACTCGCTTTTCTTCCTCAAAGTCTTGCAAGCTGAATGTGGTACTTTAACTCGTATTCTTGATTTATATTGCCAAGCCTCTGATCAAAGTGTTAATTTTCAGAAGTCATCTGCCTTTTTCTCGCCTAACACTCCTCCTTTGTTATGTAATGATATATGTGATGCGCTCCACGTCCAACTAATGGAACCTAAATCTAAATATTTGGGTTTACCTTCGGTCGGCAGGAAAAAAGGCGAGTTGTTTTCTTTTTTGTTGGAGAAGGTTCTTCTTAAAATGCAAGGTTGGAAGCAGAAATTACTCTCACAAATTACTCTCACAAGCTGGTCGTGAAACTTTAATTAAGTCGGTCATTCAAGCCATCCCAAGTTATACGATGCAATGCTATCTGCTTCCAAATTGGTAATGGTAGAAATATATCTTTTTGGACTCAAAAGTGGGTTCCGTATGCTGAGGATTTCTATGTTCGCTCTCCACTGGGTCCTTTTAATACGAATCACAGGGTGTCGGATTTTATTATAAATGGCGAATGGAATTATGAGATGCTATGCCAGTATATCTCGAAAGATGAGGCCAACATCATTAGGAATATTCCCATATCACAAACAGGATCCACGGATAAGCTGGTATGGCACTTTGATGCCAAAGGTCATTACACCGTCAAATCAGGCTACAAACAAGCTATTCTTGCGAAAACATTTTCTTGTGAAGAATCAAGCGCCGCCCCATCTACTTCATTTTGGAAGCAACTCCGGAAAACTCCAACTCAACCGAAAGTTAGGCTATTCCTTTGGAAGGTCATATCAAACTGTGTTCCAACAATGGAGAATCTCTATAAGAGAAATTGTTCCCGTTCTCCGTTATGTCTAATATGTAGTGCACATGTGGAATCAATTGAACACATGTTATTCGAGTGTGCTTGGACTCGACCAGTTTGGTTCGGCTCTCCTTTAACATTCAGGTCTCATCATTCTCATCATTCTGGAAATAACATTTCTCTTCTAATACAAAGCTTTATTGATGATAATCTTTCTAGCCCGGAAGCTGTCCGTGTCCTAGCAACGGTTGCGACAACGTGTTGGTCTATTTGGAAAGCTAGAAATAGCTTCATTTATGATAATGTCGCGCTTTCTCCGACCAATACTTTAGCTTCCATATATGCCCAGCTTGCTGAATTTGATAGGTTGGTTACGTGTAAAGTTACCCAGCTCACTAGTTTGCAAACAAGTCCCTCTCAAACATCACATCCTTCTCCGCAGTGGATTCCCCCCCCACGAATCGTTGGTGAAGATTAATTGTGATGCAGCTTACAAGGAGGCTATCGCAGCTTTTGTTGTTCGTGATTCTGTTGGTTCCCTCCTCTATGTCCAAGGTAATTCTTGCTTTGCCACTTCTCCCCTACATGCTGAGGTTATAGCAATCCATAGTGCATGTCGTCTAGCATATAATCATGGATGGGTTGGTGCTATTGTGGAATCCGATTGTCAGATAGCCATATCTTTGTCGTCTACGGAAACTATCCCACCTTGGTCTCTAGGTTCTCTTATAGAAGATATTCGTACATGGTCGAAGAATCTGCATCTAACCTTCTCATGGACTAATCAATCTAACAATCAAGTTGCTCACTGGACTGCTCAATTCGCGCTTTCTTCAAATCGTTGTATTGTGTGGGATGTTTCTTTTCCTAGTGAACTCACCTCGCTTTCGAGGAGTGATATGTAAGTTCTTTTTTTTCTGTTAATGATAAGTTATATTTCAAAAAAAAATAAAAAAATTCATGGGTATGGAAGTCCAAAAGCCTAGTAACTTCTAAAATGATCTATAAATACCTGAAACTACTATACATTGGTTTGAAGAATCAGTTAGATCTAAGCAAACACTTGCTGTCCTTCTCAGCAACTATATTACTCAACATTAGCTAATTAACTAGCCATGGCTTCACATTGTGCGCCCCCAACTATAACCTTTGTCTCATCACACTACAAGTATCATGTCAAATACGACGGCAAAATAATTGAGACAATAATAGTAACTGATCAAAGTGCGGTCGCTGAAGAATGGGTAAATGAAATACTTTTGGCCCATTCTCAAAACCCAAAGGTCGTGGTGGGCATAGATACCAGGTTTGGAATAAACAGGTGGTGTTCACATCCCAGTAGATGTTTCACTCTTCAACTATGCACTTGCACCAAGTGTCTTATCCTTCAACTAAGCTACATGAATGAAATCCCTCGATCCATCAAAGACTTTCTTATGAATCCTAGGTTTACTTTATGGAGTTGAATGGCGAATAACTTATTCTTAAAACTTGTGTTGAGTATCGTGTTTTGTGAGATGTTTTGCTATAAGTGAAGTCTTCGGGCAGCGACAATAGTCAAAGTATTCCAAGAAGGTTTTTTCTACGCCAATGATTTAAAACTATACGCGCGCCTGAAGTACATTAGCGTTGTTCTTCACTTTAACAACGCAAGTTCTGATATCCATGGACTCGCTCGCTGCGCTCTATGTAATTGTTTTAGTTGATACACCGCTCTATGTGTTAGTATCGCGTGCAATTGTGTTGCATAATTTCGCATGTCGTACAAGATGGGTCACAGACTCTTTTTGGAAACGAAAAATAGGATTCGAGACGTTTTATTTTGGACATATGTCAATAATAAGGATATTGGTTAATTCTTCGAGTCAACCGATTTTCGTACATCGTTAAGGAGTACAATTGTTTAAGATTTTTCTTTTCATTTGCGTTTGGTTGCTATCCTGTTTTCTTTTTTTTTGTTTTTTTTTTGTCTGTTTGCACCATATTATTTATGCTCTATTCTACTAAGTATAATGTTTTCATTTATGTTTGAAACCTTAATCAAATTAATATGGTAGAGTGACAACTTATATACATTTATACAGGCACCTACAAAGACGCCCATTAACGCTATTAATACTAAGTATTATACTTTGTAAATGTAATTAATCAAGTTAATTTACATGCTTCCGTAACTAGATGATTTAATCAACTGGAATATAGGAAATTGGAAAAATTTGATGAAATAATGTTAATGGGGATACAATGTGTAGCGAGAAACAGTATGCATGCGATAACCAATGGTGTTTTGGTTATTGACGAGAATACGATTCATGAGAGATGTCCAAGGTCTTCGGACTTGATTTTAAGATAAATACAATTGACTTATGCAGCAAGACAGATCAAACTTTACCTGTAGCGCCAAGGTTATGTCGTTAGCGCAAACATACTTTGGGACCTCGACATTCCTCAAGTACCATGTCAAGTGACGAGTGTAATAAATTATAGTTGCGACAAAACAGTCCACTGAAACAAGGCCTACATAACCGAGGAGATGGGTCTCGAGGAATCTATTACCTTCTATTACTCATGCACAATACGAGATCCGCTTAGGTTAGTAATTCTTGGGTAGGCTAGATGTTGAAGGCTCGAAACTACACCACTGATTCCATATCCATGGACGCAGATTAATCTCGGTCTCACAACTTTCACTATGCATTGTACCACCAAATGCTGGAATGGGTCGATGAAATATTCCTCTTTACTCATGCAAACGACTTAATGGTTGTGGTAGGGCTAGATGTTGAATGGCGAACACACCTTTATTCCATCCATGAGCAATAAATCGGTCACACTTCAACTATGCATTGACACCAAATGCTTGATCTTGCAACTCTTTTACATGGATGAAATCACAAAATCCCTCAAAAACTTTCTTTTGAATCGTATATTTACTTTTGTTGGAGTTGAAGTCGAGGACGATATATTAAAGCTTAAGTACGAGTACGGGTTGGATTGTTCTGAGAGTGCTTCAGCGACAATAAAGAAGTGGCCTGGAAGGTTTCGTAGGCCGGGTTTGAAGGATCTTGCTATGGATGTGCTGGGGCTTCACATGAAAAAGCCAAAGTATGTTTGTATGAGTAATTGGGAGGCAAGAATGCTAAATGAAAATCAAATTGAGTATGCTTGCATTGATGCAAATTCTTCTTGAAGATTAATGTATTGGCTTATTTTTTTCTTATTTTATATTTTCATTATAAGAAAGATGCAGTCTTAAGTAAGGTAATATTACTAGTAGGCCAAAATGTAGTTTAGTACCCTGGCTAAGTGGAATTTCTAGTACCCTGAATTTCTAAAGGTGCAACATAGTAGAATGAATTTGGCTTACTGGAATTTCTATTTTCCTATACCCATCTATCAGTTACCCATGTTAGGAAATTAACGAACGTTATACAAAATATTAAAATATTCATAGTATAACTACTAAATAAGCGTGAAAACAAGTTAAGTCGATCCCTGTGTTGCCAAATCTCGAGTTTGGGCCGTTTATAATCATACGTCCCGAGATCGAGCTCGTCTCGAGCCTCATGCTTTTAGGTTGAGTTCGTTTGTACCAGTCAAGCTAATAAAAGCTCAAAACGATCCAAACTTAAATGAGCTCGAGGTCGTGCCCAAGCTCAAGCCTTGTATGGGCTCATTTAATAAATGATTTCAAGCCTTAGTTTTGTCTATGCGTTTATCATGTTTACTTGTATGTCTATATTTATATTTGTATCTAACGAGCATAATAACCGAGCTCGAGCCTAACGTACTTAACTACCAAGCTAGAGTCGAGTTTTATGTACCTATCATAAAATAGATTTGATCCTTAACTTGAAAAATATGTTACGAGTTGAACTCAAGATAAAAGTATAAGGCCTACAACAGGCTCGAGCTTCGGCATGCTCGGGCTCGACTAGGCTTGTTTCTACATTTCTACCTTTATTTGATAGTAATACTAGGGATATTTTAATCTTGAGGATAGTGACCGTTAAATTTCTAACGAGCTTAACGGTTAAGTGGGTATAGGGTAGTAGAAATTTCACTTAGCCTAGCTAAGGATACCATGCTACACCTTTGAAAGTTTAGGGTACTAAAAATTTCACTTATCCAAGTCCAACTTGAAAATATTTTGGCCCTACTAGTATGTTTTAACTTGCAAGAATAAAGGTGATCTTTCTTTTTTTGGAATACAGATTCTACATATGAATTTTGGAAGTTTGGTCTATAAAGTGCGTGTTAATTTTTCGTTTTGAATGTAGAGTAGTACATGTGAATATGGATGAGTAATAAATGTCACTGACTAAGCATAGAAAATTGATACGGCGTGCATGGTTCAAGTGCCAACTCATGAAACATAATTCGTTATAATAACCACCCATCAATTCATTTCTTAATGCTACCCAATGTCAACTTCCAAACTGTTATTTCGTGAATTGCAAACGTTTTGTAACTTGTTGCCAAAATTACTATAAATCATCATCTCCCTATGGCTTTATGCATCACTTCACACTTACCACTATTCTTCCAAATCAATAGTAATCATGGTTGTTCGTTATAGCAACGACTCAACAACCTCCAAGTATCATGTCAACTACGACAACAAAACCATTACGACAACGCTAACCAAAAGAGCAACTATCGTTACCGAATGGGTCAATGAAACCCTCTTGGCTCATGCAAATGCTCCAAAGATGGTGGTGGGACTAGATGTTGAATGGCGTCCCCATGTGATATCAGGCATGAGCAATAAATCAGCAACTCTTCAACTATGCATTGACACCAAGTGTCTAATCCTTCAACTCTTTTACATGGATGCAATCCCACACTCCCTCAAGAATTTTCTTATGAATCGAAAGTTTATTTTTGTTGGAGTTGAAGTTGAAAAGGATGTTGAAAAGCTTAAGAATGAGTATGGATTGGATTGTGCAAGAAGTGTTGATATTCGGTCAGCGACTATTAAAAGGTGGCCTAATATGTATTATAGGAAGCCGGGGTTGAAGCATCTTGCGAGGGATGTAGCGAGTCTTCACATGGAGAAGCCGATGCATGTTTGCAGGAGCAACTGGGATGCACAAGTGCTTAATGATGAACAAGTGGAGTATGCTTCTATTGATGCTTATGCCTCGTACAAGATTGCTTACAAGCTTTTTCTTGAATAAGTTAAGAGTCTAGCGACTAGCTACTTAACCAACTACTACTATGTTTAAGGGATTTAAATTTATGTTGAAGTGTTTTCACATTGTTATGTTCCAAGTGCCTTTATCTTTATGTAATGTTTTGCAATTTGAAAGTTTGAATGTGTTAAGCTGAACTTCAAACATGATGCACCATCATTTAATTTTGTAGTTCCAAGTTTAGTTAGTTTAATTACTTTTAAGAGAATTATCTCCTGTTAGTTAATCATTTTATAAGTTATAAATACAAACAAAACATGAACTCAATTCTTACACCAAACAAAATTTACCTTTACGTATGGGGTACCTTTTCTTCAAGATTGCTCTTTTGACCATCGTCTTAATTGTCCTAGGCAGGAAACTTGGATAAACACATTTCAACAAAACACATTTTTTGTGACACTAGTAGAATATCTATTTGCGCGTTATGACGGCGGGCATCATGTAACTAAACACATTTCACATTTTAAGTTTATTTATTTGAATCCTTATTAACCATTCCATCCAAACGGTCATATTGATATTACATTTTTATTAGTTCAATGAAGATGAACCATATTTTACGTGGTCAAATTAACACAATATTCCCTGTTCAACCTGTGCCATATACTATTGAACATTTCACATTGAAGTTTTGAACCACACAGTCCTGTAAAGTGAAGACACATTGAAATTGCAATCTTGCAAAACTTTGCAAACTGAAACTAGCGACAACAAATAAACTTATTGGTCTAAATGTCTATTCCTGAGCTGATTTAAAGTCATCAGTATATACAGGTTTCATCACAGCTCACAAGCAAAGTTGAGGTAAGGTTTTTAGTTGATTAGCATATTTGATAACTGAATTTACATTCCTACATATAATTAATCCAACTGCTTTTAGGAAGGCGTAAGAACAGCTAGGACTTAATGGTTATGGGAACTGCTAAGTTAGTTGATTACCTTGGTAACTTTTGCATTTAGTACTAAATGCATGCTTTCATTTATGCTACCAAGAAATTTGTTTGACAAGATGCTACATTTTCCAAAGAGGGCTGGCATTATATAAGCACATCAAATATGGGTTCACTTTGGCACACTAAGATGCCTTCCTCCCTACAAGCAGCTTCTATGGATAGATTACCTCCGGATGTTTTATCCAACAACATATTCATATGTCTACCAGCGAAACTGTTTGCTCAAATGAGGTGCGTATCTAAGCACTGGAATGATCTGTTATCTCGCCCCTCCATAAAATCCCACCTTGATT
>BQNB010110644.1:0-22512 GCA_026074375.1 Tanacetum coccineum | reverse complement strand
ACACACTATATTTGAATTTCATAGGTATATGGCAATTACCTACACCGAGGGCCATTATCTTTATATATATATCACATCAATTTGGGTATATATATACACCAGTCAGTTTGTGTGCCATGAGCTTAGACAAATAACAAATAACAAGACAATAACACAATAATGCACTATTAATATTGTTTTCCATAATAATTGTATGTGTTGCAATTATTACAAATAACGAGTGTATAACAACGTAACCCAATATCAAATATCACAATGCAATTTTCCATAATAATTGTGCTTGTACGATTATTACACTATGACTTGTATTCAAACTATTTATCAAACCTATGAATTTCACTCAACCATTGTGTTAAATTTTTAGCATGTTTATCTCAGGTAATTGAGCAAAATATGGCACGGAGTGGCATGGACTTGAAGATGGCTAAAACTTGTTATCATTCACATTGTATGTAACTAGAATTTGGGACCTGCCTTTGTAAAACTCTGATTTCAAATGAATGATAACGTATCTTTTGAACAACGTCTCTTTTGAGTCATTTTCTATGATTGTTATTTCCATGAAGTAATACCCCAGATTAGCTTCCGCTGCTATATTTGTAAAAATAGGGGTGTTACATGTGTAGACCAAGTGTTTGATGAAATGCTTGGCCGACTTAAAAATGATTTTGCATTGTTAATTTTATAAAGTTCTGTTGTAGATACGAACTTGAATAGGTTTCGAATTTGAATGCCGCATTACCTCTTGTAGTGTACTAAGGTTTAGTGCAAAAATAGGTTGTTAACTATGACTTGATATTGTTCATAACAATTTACTTTTACCCCGTCATTTCAATAGTATGGTTTTCTTTTCAATAGAGGAAGAGGGGACTTGATATTCTATATGACTGACAAACTTGAATCATGGAGAAGTAAGTGATTGGACTATGACAAACTTTTGGCCACATGATATTCTATATGACACAGTCACTCTATTTCCATCATGTTTTTTGCTAGGCTGGTGATAATGTTGGTAATCTTTTACGTGGCATAAGTCGTACTGATATACAGAGAGGACAAGAATTGATATGAACTCTTATGCTATTGTCTAGCTTATATTTCTTTGAATAAACTGTATGAAAAATGAACCCCTCGAGTGCTGCAGGCTTTTTTGGATGCGGTGAATGAACAGCTAAAGGAACCAGTTAGCATAAACCGCTTTAGACCCAAGTATGTCTTTCTATATGCTGATTTTTTGTCGATACTTTAAGTTCTAGTAATACAAGAATAACATCAGTATCTTTTCCTCTCAAAGAATCCACACTAAGATGAGTAGATGCAAAAATTACATCTTCATGCCTTAGTTTTTAGATTTGCTACATACTCTAGTTTTATGAAAATTATTAAACTAAAGTAATCTAATTAAGAAGATCCAGAGAAGTCAAATGCATATGATGCGGGTCAATAATATCGATAGAATGATCAAATCCGATACGGATATGAGAAGCCTTTATATATAGAGATAGAATATTGTTTTCTAAAGCAGATAACACTCATGTAATCATATCTACCCTATAAAACCTAGGTGATCTGATGCAGGGTATCAAATGCAAGGTGTCTATCTGCTACATGAGGGTGCAGGATTGTAGGAGGGTGTCGATCGACTACACGAGGTACAAAATGTAAGTGCCCCTTTTAATACAACTAATAAAACGAATAAAGTTGCAATTCTGGATCTGGTAAAGGTTTCCACCGCCTACATTCGGTGCATAGCTGTTAAAGGATTTACTATGATTCATTGCTTTACAAGTGTTAGTAGTACTTTAAGGCAGTTTTGTTAGTAAGTTTTGTTGTTTTTAAGATATAACTCATGCTGGTATCTACGACAGCTGTACACGTTTACTTGTCTTATGTCGTGTTGCTATGTTTATTATTAAGTAGATAATTTTGTTTGAATGAAGTAGTTAAAACTTACAATCAAACTTTCTTTCTGAAGCCATATCATCTCAAAGAAACTTTATAGTTCTTATGTTGTCGCATCAGGTGAATCTTTGTCTGCAGTGGGCAAAAGCATCATTGACATAATCCTGATACCCGATATTCTCACAAGTTAAATCCTGGTATGCTTCTGAAGGCAAAGAAACCTCCTTAGAAACTGTGGGTTATAGTTTGAGTTCAAAAATGGTGGTTGATCTATGTACATTGGCTGTGTGATGCATGACTATCTTACCAATAACCCATCTTTGGGTGGATACAAGGTATATTTGACATAAATAATCAACCAGTAAATTAGATTAGTTTATTGATGATAAAGATATTTTAAATTGTCTGTTGGTTGAAAACAAAACATTTATTTTGTACGAGCCGGTGCTCTTCAACACAAGAGCTTGCTTGAGTTTTATTACGATTGAGCAAAAAATGTCTTATCGGCATGCAAAACCTGTAACAAAAAAGTTACTCAAGCTTTCCATTCTGGTTACAAGTGAGACATATGCTAGAAAATGAAAGCGACTTTGATTTGAGGTTATGTTCTGCTGCTTTTTGATGTTATTTTATTTACTGATATTAGAGATGATTGACAAACTGATTTGGCTAAATTTCTGCTTAAATGTTTGTATCATGTCTAATTAATTATCATTTATTAAATAACCCCTAAACGAAAGAGATGATACATATTTGTTAATTTTGTTCAGCTATTAATCAGAAATTGTGCAGAGGATACAGTTAAAGGGGTGTTGATCATGAGTTGAGTTGATTACAAAAGAAACCTGAAAGTCCTGCATCGACAGGTAACATTTTATTAGAAACTCATATTCTTCTACAATATCTTCTCGTCATAATGATATCCTTGATCTAACTCTGGCTAGTTTTTAAGTTCCTCGGATCTTAACTTCTGATATTAGTCATTTATTTTTGACGTAATACCGGTAAGCTTCCATGTTTACTTGAATAAAGTTGCATTATATCACTATTATTTGGGAATCTGAAAACGTTTTTATTGAATTCAGATGGTTGAGATCGTAAAGTAAGGATCAGTTTAGATGGTTGAGATCGTAAAGTAAGGATCAGTTTAGAAGCCACGTTCTGAAGTCAAGTAACTTTGGTCACAAACGCCTGGAGTTTTATTTTGTATGTGTCATGTCGATATACGTATTAATGATATTGTATTGATATTATTAGCGACGTGCTTGTATTGATTACATCAAAGAAAATGGGAGTTATTTTAAGTTTCTACTGTTATAATATTTTAAGTTTAATTTTTTTTGTCATGTCGACTTTGGTATGCTGTCACTGATATAATTGGTGACGGGGCTACAGTGACGACCCTAACTTTGGTCACTACATCTTTATAACGACCGTTGGACTGTTAGTGACAAAAACTTTGTCGTCACTACAGGCAACTAAACAGCTTTAGTGACGCATGTTAGTGACAAATTACTAAAAGCAATTTTTGTTGTAATGAAAGAAATTTTTCAAAATCCTCACACTTAAAAGTGTGAAGAATAAAAAGCTCACACTTAAAAGTGTGAGGAATTGTTTTAAAATCATCACACTTTCAAGTGTGAAGAATTGTTTCAAAATCTTCAAACAATTCTTCACACTTGAAAGTGTGAACTTTTCTATAAATCTTCACATCTAGGTGTGTGAATTTATTTGCTACACCCATATTGTTCACACACAAGGTAAGTGTGAACTTTTAGATTCGACACACTTTAATGTGTGAACATATGCTTCAATAAGTGTGAATATTCAACTATTTTGTTGTAGTGGAAGAAGAAGAAAGGGAAAAGAAGTACAAACTTAAGAGGTGAAACATACAAAGCATAAAGGCTTTAGAAAATCTATTATACTAAAAGATTGAGCCCTTAAATTTAATGGGGCTGTATCTTTAAATGATTTGTCTCACCCAGAGAGCCATAAGTACAAAACCCTACTACATACATTGATAAGCATCTTGAGGAGTACCCAATGCTTCCATGATTATACCAAAAAATATGTAGAGTTTTTATATTTAATGCAGCAGTATTAATGAGGGAGGGACCATTTGTGTCAAAGTATTAATGAGGGAGGGACCATTTGTGTCAAGATTATGTAGCTTTTTCTCAAAGCTAACCCTAATCCTAACACTATAAATAGGGGGTCCCTAAACCTCATTTTTCATCCCATACCTCTCCTCTCTTCTCTCTTGGTCGAAATTAGGGATCCCCATGAAAGGGAACCCGGAATTTCGGTCCATTCGAACAGTGTTCGGTATTCTCTTTTGGTCGAAATTAAGGATCCCCATGAAAGGGAACCCGAAATTTCGAAATTAGGCTTTAGGCTTTAGAACTTTTTTTTCTTTGTTGTTATAGATAAGTAATTTATGTGTGTGTTCTATTGATGTATATATTGTGTAGTGTAACACAAGCTTTGTATATTGTACAAATCCATGTGAATAAATGGCATGATCAATGGTATACTAAAAGATTGAGCCCCTAAATTTATTGGGGCTGTATCTTTAAATGATTTGTCTCACCCAGAGAGCCATAAGTACAAAACCCAAATGCATACTGAAACTCAATATCATGGAGTATTAATGATTAGTGATCAATGCATTTTTACATGTGAATTCAATTCTGTGCAACTTTTAGTCTTTTTAGCATCCCATTATCTCCTTAACAAACTTTATAGTTTCAGTTATTAAGAAAATCAAAAGCTTTGCTATTTATAAAGTCTCTTCATATCCTCACTATGAGTCACTATATAAACTCCACCAATTAGGATGTGCATGTTTTTTTTACTACGTAGTATCATATTGTATATTTTTTATTATTGTATTGTATTTTATTGTTTGTCTATTCGTTTACTTTGAGCAAACTACGAGTGGTGCGTAGCATATATATAAAGATGTAGAATTGTAGATATGTAAATATTATTTGACATTGGTCCAACATGTATTTCACGAGAAAAAGTTTAAAAAATCACTTAATTATTACTATTCCTTTCTTAAGGCTTATTTTGAAGTAGCCTGAATCATTATGCAATACACTTAGATACAACCCGTGTGCATCGCACGGGTTTGCATGTTCAACAACGCATCTAAACATTACACGGCCAATTCTCAAAGTATACACAATCAGACTAACGCATCAACATTCTAACAAAATCATTATGCAAGCAACCACATGAGAAAATTTTTTGACACAAGCCATGTGCATCGCACGAGTCTGCATGCCTCATTAAATTAATTTGATACTCCATAAATTAAATTAGAATCATTACTAGACTTCATTTAAGAGGTTTGATTTTCTTATTTTATCTTTATCTTACATTTTATTTGTATTTTGAGTAGGGATCCGGTGAGAAAAAAAACTATAATAAGAAGAATAAGAAGGATTTCTAGCCACACATTTTAAATATGATAGAGAATTTTAATGGGAGATACATCCATTTTTGTAGGTGCATCTTAAATGTGTAGTTGTGGTTTCTTCTTATTATTATCATTTTAAGTTTTCTTCTTATTTGATCATAACTCTTGTATTTTATAAATTCTTCAATTACTCAATTATCTTTCTATTAATCCAAGTGATCTAATTAACCATATTTAAAGTATGATAATACTGTGTGACGTGAAATTTTCCCTTAATTTGCGGCTAAGTTAACGATAAAAAATCCTAGAAAACAAATTGCAATAAATTAAAATTACCATTAAAGTAAAATGCTTTTTAAAAAAATTGACAATATTTAAATTGCATTAAAATTAAATGACTATGTAATTTCTCTATTAATTTTTTAAACCTTTTTAAAACCGCACTTAAATAACAAAATACTAATCACCTTAGGCAAACACAAGTTAAACTACTCACTACGCATTGCAAAAATAAAAATAATCAAACATTTTTATAAAATAACTAATTTAATCTACACTAAATAGTTGAAAAATGATAGAAAATTGTAACCAAATTGAAGAGCCTGCAAATAACCGATAACCACCCCGATTCTTATAACTTAATAAACAAATAAATTTTATCACTAATAAGCTCTACTTTCACTAATTAGCAAATAAATTGTGTCCACTTTAATCTACTAATTAACTTTCGTACAAACTATAAAGATTAAACTTTATCAATTTATAACCTATAAGACCTTAAGCTCCGCCAATAGATGAAGAAGGATGAATAATAAATAATACAGTGAAATTAAGGACAAAACAAGCAATAAATAAAACATTTTAGAAAATAAACTAATTTTGAAAACTAAATTTTGGTAAAAATAAAACAGATTAAATCAATATAATAAAAAAAACTACTTATGAAATAAAAACAAGAATAAAGCTTAAAACGCAACAAGGCTTTTTTCGAAGAAATGATGAAGAATATAAGCTTATAAATAAGCGCAGCTTCTCAATAAGCTACAAATACCCTTCCGAAACAGAGCCCTAGCATAATAAGCTAAAAGAAAAACTAGTAAAGATAAGAACTTTATGACTAAATAATCTAAATAATAGAGCTCTTGAAAGATAAAGGTGCTCAAAGGACTTTAATGAATAAGTCTAGTAGGAAGACACAATGACACCCTTTTAGCATTCGAATCCAAGCTTAATCAAACAATAAGCATTTTTGAAAAATAAAAGACTAGAAAAGAGAAAAAGATAGATAAACAAAAGCTATTTTAGAAATTATAATCTAATGACACTAAGCTAAACGATAAAAAACTTAAATCTAAATCTACCAAAACTAAAGATGTATATTCAATCAGAGAGAACATGGATCGGGTATATTTAAAGATTTAGATCTAAGAAAAATAAGCTAGAATTAAAAAGCAACAAAATTTATGCTAGAAAATAAGCTAAAAATATAAGATCTATTATTTTTAGATCTAATCCACCCGAAACTAAGGTGTTCAATCAAGTGAACTCGGAACGGGTATGAAAAAGATTAGAACTATATAAATATATAAATTTAAGCTTGGAGTAAAAATAAGAATCGAAAAATAAGCTAACATAAGCGTCACTCGAAAAGCACTAAAATCGAAAACAATATAAAATAAGCTAGTCTAAATAAGCTATGAGAAATAGCTTATTAGAATTAAGCTTAAGAGATGGGGATCCACAAATAGAGCTATAAAGCAAGAGCTAATTTGGTAAAGTAAAGTCTAAAAAAAAGAAATAAGAAAAAACAAGAGGAATAACTTAATAATAAGCAAAAACAACACCAACCTTTGTAATAAACTTACTTTATCATTAATTAAGTGCCCAGGTGTACAATAACTAATCTAATAAGCTTCAATAAGCTTTTACAATAAGCCCAAAATAAACTACATTATTCTACTCCTAAAACTAACACTACAACTACTATAAAAAAATAAACTTAAAAACTAACACTACTACCTATCTCAAATGCATCTAAATTTCGTTCGGATATATATAGCCAAAGTAGGTGGGTATTTTTCCGTCCTTTTAGGTCTTCCACCACTCCCTATTTGCAGATCTGAGGGTAATTTTGTCTTTTTTGGCCTCTACCAACCTCGCTCATTATTGCCATGATTGGCACGGGATTCACGCAACCACATACCTCTTACTGACGACAATTCCAAAATACACAACACACGCCTCCTCGGACTGACACACGCCAGATGCCACGTGTACGCTTTGATTGGCACACCGCCACGATGGAATAGTACCGTCGTACCTCGGACTGACCCTTTTGCCTGCACCACGTACCTTCGTACTGACATGTTATCTGCACTCTCGAACTTGCCTGCAATCTAAAATACAATTCACTAGAATGCCAACTGTCACCACAAGAGTTGTGCCCACGTGGCGCAGTAATGGTTCCGTCACCGGAGCAACACAACCCACCCGACCACTCGTTCAACGGTGGTCAACGATGGCCAATGGTATTCGCTATTTTATACATATATTTTACCATGAAAAATGAACTCAAATGACCAAAAACATAATTAAATTAGCAAATATATGTTTGTTTTTGTGTTTGTATATGTGCAGGTACGGATATAAAGAAAAAGACGAAAATAAAGACAAAACCGGACAAAACCAAGCACGGGATTGAAAAGTGTGCGAGAAAACGAGTCCAAGGATGCTTTCGGATTTAATTGGGCCAGCCCGTAACCATTTTATGGGCCGGGCCAGCCCATGCTATCTATAAGCCCAAGATTGAGCCCAAAGCCTATGAACAAACCTGTTGTAAATTTTAATATGAATGGAGAGGGTGACGTCATCAATCATGTACCACTAAATAAATAAAAATCTGTCACGTGAGCCTCCACCAATTTTATAAGGTCCAATAAAAATCATACACGTGGCCAAGGAAATATATTCATATCTCAATTCAAGTGGCATGTAATAAAAAATTGATCTGAAGGCCAGCGATAGATGCGTACTAATGCAGCAATATTGAGGGACACGTGGAGCCATTATACCGGTTGGATCATGGTGTTTTAATCATCAATCCGTGTGAACCTTAATAAACAAACCAAACATTTGGCTCATATGATATCATCATGATTGGTTAAATTAACACTTTCAACTCCTCACACCATATAAAATCAAGACGCCTCCCCTCAACTAGGGGAGTTTTTTTCTTTTATTTTTTTTAGTTTAGCTTTAGGATTTTAGCTTATCTTTCAAGTTGTAATTGCTTATTTTATATTTTATGCTTATTGTACCTTTCTTATTTGAAGAACTTAATAAGTTGATGTAATAAATTGGGTTTAAAGTTGCTTATAGATTTCATTTTGTTTCTTTGTTAGCTTAATCTCTCGTTATTATTTGTTATCATGTGCTTATTTCATAAGCTAAATTTTCGAGCTTATTTCCCTCATGCTTAAACATTCTCAAAAGTTCTTAAATATTAAGAAAATGATTCCTATAAGTTTTTAAGCTCATTCGATTCATTTTTCAAAAAGTTTTTAAGCACTTTTCGAATAATAAGATGAAATAAGTTTTGATCTAGCTTATTTTTGTGCTTATCCCGTTTTTGTTTAATTAGAAGCTTCTATTTTCTGTTGATATAAGCGTCAATTAGCTATTTGATTTAAGGGAGCTTATATTGCCTAGATCGAATTTTAATTTGCTAGTTGGCTTATTCATGTTAAATGTTTAAGTAGATTAATTGTTTAAGCTTAGTTACATTCATAAGATCTGATTTAGTGCTCAATCATGCTTATTTTTATCGTTATTAATGTGCTTATTTTTTAGATACGTGTTCGTTTAAAATTTAAGTTCGGGTGTTTATTCTTATCAAATGCTTAATCCTTAGTTGAGTTAGCTTATGTAAATTGAAATCATGACTGATTTTCATATCGAAGCTTAATTCCTGCGTATGGTATTAGAAAGTTACATTAGGCCTCATGTAGGATAAATGAAATAATGGGCCACGTTGGGAATTAGTCCATAATTGGTTATTATGTTGTGATAGGTTATTGGGCTCATACTCACGGTTAGGGAAAATGATTTAGGAAATAGAAATTGCAATTTGAATGGTATTATTTTAACAGTTTGTTGTATGTGTGTTGCTTTGGTACCGGTCTACTCATGAGGCGTGGAGCTTAAGGGTTTATTTAGCTAGACCGACTTTGATTAGTTGTTTTAGTTAAATAAATCGGGTGGTATTCGTTTAATTGCGGGTCTCCAATTCGGTTCTATTTTCTACCCTTTTTCAATTAATTAGTATAGTTTTTATTTTATCATTTTATAATATTTGTTTTAAAAAATTTATGTCATGCTTAGTGTAGATTTAGTTTTGTCGTTAAATGCTATGTTTAATTTCATTATGAGTTAGTGAGTAATTTTATTTGTGCTTGTTATAAGTGAATAGGAATTGGAATTAAGTGTGGCCTTAAAAAGGTTAGAAATTAATAATTTACTCTCCGAATTATTTAATTTGTAATATTGATTGTTTAAAGGGAAAAATCCGAAGATAATCAAATTAACAATCGATAATTATTTCTTTAGATTGTTTTCAAAATAAACCAACGTTGTGAGAAAATTATCTTTTCTAAAGATTATAATTCATTAATAAACCTAAATTCACACTCAATGAATTTTTTCACGACACATACAAGCATATTTGTCATTATATCTTTTAGCTAATTTGAGTATAATCATGTAGAATTAAATCTAAAATCTTAAAATTAATATTAGTTTAATTTTTTTAGTTTAAAAAATAGTTTAAAACCAAAAGTTTAGCTTTCCTTTTATATACTTGCCTTTTTTAGTAGATTTAAAAAACCAAACCAAATACTTTTATGATAATCAAGCTCGATTTACAACTTGAACGTAGATTTCCATTCACCCTCTCGCGAGGAAACGACCCGGAAGGTTTTTGAGATTTCGCTTTGGTTAAAAGTGAATTTCTTATCCCGCCGGAAAATAACTATACTATCTTATTATTGATTATCTTCCTCATTAATACGTATTAAATTATATTAAATATATTTATTATGTGTTGATTGGACGGATCAGAGCCAACGAAGGACGGTCAACGGCGGCGACCACCGTCGAACCATCTCCGGACCGACCGCCTGGGACCAACCGTGCAATGGAGGATGACCGACATCAACAGGCGTGTCAGATCAAGGAATGGCCGTGTCAGGTCAAGGAATTGGCCGGTCTGGATCAGGTCTTAGGGCCCGGGGTCTGGATTCGGGTCGGGGCTTGGTCGCCACGATGGCAATGCCACTTTCGACACGTGTCAGCTGACGTGTCAGGCTTACGTGGCGCGGAATGGGAATAAACCCTCCGGCGATTCGAACCCCCCAACCTCATGGTGTAAGATATTTAACTCGTACCAATGAACCAACTGCGATAGCAATGTTTCATTTATAATATGCAAAAATAATTATATAACCCATTATTGGCTAGGTTCAATTATACTAGTATTAAAGGTTCAAACAGGGACGAAAAATGTTCAAAATAAAAAGGGTCAAATATGAAAGGCCGGTACCGTCAGACTCGAATTTCGTCACTTTCAAATGAGTTGATCGAGAAAAATAACAGACTTCGTTTTTTCGACCATCGATAAACGTAGAAACGACATCGAAAGTCACCCGAAAATACCGTATTTTGCTTTGTTTTCAATCCATTTACATGTAAGTAACATAAATACACGAATACAAACATATTTTCAACAAATTACTCATATTTAGTGTTATTAGTCCATTATACATTTTTTGGGGTACAAATGATGTGTGTTTTAGCACACATCAAATCTCCCCACACTAAGCTATTGCTGGTCCCTAACACCAATAGATAAAAAAACAAACGCCCGTATAATAAATATATTAAATCCCCACTTTTAACATTAGACCCCTCACAATCAAATACAACATAAACAGAAAAGGTCCATTTACGAAGTTCAAAAATCAAATATTTCGTAAAGCGCCCCGTGCGATTTAAACATTTTAATTCAATAAAAAAACTAAGAAATAAATTTATAACATTTATTCAAAATACTTTAAGAGTAGTAGTTTCATATCATCCCCTTGATTTTCACAATCCCCCAAACCTAAGCTAACATACGAAAACACAGTTAAATATAAGATTAGATGCACCACTACTCATAAAATGAAAATTGTGTAAGTAAAACCATTAACATTTTCGCTCCCTTTTTCCTAATTTCCTCTAAGGATTTTTTTATTTTTGGTGACAAATAAATTATGTCCTTATTTAAATAAAATAACCCGGTTTAGACCACAATTAGTTTGAAATCCTTTCCTAAAGATACGATATGGTAGGAATAAGGTCCACATTAAGGTTCTAATTTCACAGGATTTAGGGGTTATCCTTTTTATTTCATCCGCAACAACTCAACTACTAGTCTAGAGACGGAGGCTTTATTTAGATAACCCCGGAGTCAAAAATTTGGCTTTATACTTATTATTATTGTAACATTAATAACCTCGGTCTTTAGAAGGCTGCAACATCGGTTGTGAGCCGGCAAGATGCAGCAAACATATTTTGCGACCTCGGAATTTCCTCGGACCGTTATAAAGAAGGACTGCAAACATCGGTTGTGACCGACAAGATGCAGCAAACTTTTATCATCATCGTTATATTATAACTAATGCCTTATTTAGAAGACTGCAACATCGGTTGTGAGCTGGCAAGATGCAGTAAACTTTTATCAGCCCACAGTTTTTATTATTATTATTACCTCCACCCTTTAAACGACTGTCACATCGGTATGCGAGTCGACCATGATCCAGAAGTCTTATTTCGGCTTCGGTTTATTACATAACATTTATTATTATTAGCCAAATTTCAAGTCCTGTGGTCTTTTAACAACTGCCACATCGGTATGCGAGCCGACCATGGTCCAGGAGTCTATTTCCCCACAACACTAACAAAACCTCGATGTGTACCTTACTTTCACCAGAAGGAATCTCTACGAAGTGATTTAAACTAAGAATCGCAAAAACCTAAAGCAACTTTATTTATTCAACAATTATATAACGTTTAGTAAGCTGGATAGCAAAAAGCCACAATTAACCTCTATGAGCTCTAAAGAGTTCCAACTACTCCACGCTTAGCATCTAACTTATATCAAACTCTATCATTTTTCGTTCTTTGCAAAATTTTAAAGTTAAGCAAACGCTAAGTCTCGAAAGCTAAGGGGAAAGCTAGAGTTCAAAACTCGGTCAAGTCAAAAGCTACCTAATTCTACGGGCCTACTTATTTCTATACTTTAATATTTTCATCATTATTTTATATATATATATATCATCATAAAACAAAACTTTTTTTTTAAAAAATTTTGGTCCAACGGGGTTTCGTGTGAACACAAATAGACAGGTATGATCACATTTCGATAGAAATCCCCCCCACTACTTAGAAATGGAACATTGGCCTCATGTTTAAAAAATGTCAAGGTTTACCCCACACTTAGGAATGAAAAATGCAAAATGCCTAGAAAATACCAATGTTAAAGGGGAAACAATTATATATATATACATGATCAGGATTGAGGATTCCAAAATAAGCAAAAGATCGAAGACCGTATAAAATGATTGGAGGATTGAAAACAAGCACGGGTCTTCATGATCTTGAGGAATCCTGCAAACAAAAACAATACACAAACCAAAGAAAGACGCAACGCCCCCATGACAAGGTGCTATAAAAAAACACACTTATTAATTAAGAAATAGAAAGGAAATAAAAGACACGTGTTGCCTCCCGAGAAGCGCTATGTTTTTGTTGCGAGTCTCTAGCTTGACAACTCTCACCGAATTCTTTGTCCTCTGGGGCATTAACAGAAGAAATAGAAAAAATCACTAACTGGGATTGACATGTGCCACGACCCGCTTAAGATAAGAAAAATGAAAAGTGAAATGTCGGGGTCCAAGATTAGTGTCTCATTACCCGGAAGAGAAAAGAACAATAAGAAATCACCAGATAAGTGAAATAAGGAAGAAAGGTTCAGATAATGAAGTCCGAATCTATCAAAAGGGTGGATGGGTGGTAAAACATAAGGCACAAGAACACGAGGTTCTCCTATAACATACTTGTCTACTCACCCTGATCGGGCTCAATCTCAAAAAAAACGAATCCATACTCGGGAAAGAGGATTTATGAGCATAGTAGAGATACTGCTGCTAACTCGTTTCTTCGCGTATGATCCTAAAAGACTCGAATTCGTGTAAAGAATTATCCAATAGAGAGAAGAAGTATCAGACTTCCACAAAGAAAGAGTTACTAAATCTGGGATAGAAATGGAGAAGTAGACCATGATCACACAATTGAGGAGTGGAGTTATCATTCAAGATATCGATATTAAGCAAAAAGACATTTGATTTTCAATAATATCTCTCGAAGAATTAACGTCTTGAGGATTTGAAGAATCTTCTAAATCACCTTTTCTTCTCTTGATCAACCACATTCATCTCCTCTAACTAAGTACCCGATGTCCTCAAAATCATCGTTCACACTCGAAGTACCATCATCGTTTAGATCGGATAAAATCTCAGAATGATCGTTTCATTCAACGAGCATCAAAGAGTTGAAGGAATCTTCACAAACGGCACAGCACAGCGTATCTTCGAAATACCCTACGAACTCACATGGGAAAAAAAAAATTGGTACAGGTTCCACACTAGAACCTTTATTAATTCGTGATTCCGTTCCGAATAGTGCTAAGATGCTCCATCCCCCATACTTAAAGTTATATCGGGCTCCTCGATCGGTAAGTCGGGTGTGATTGCTTTAGGCTTGCTATATATAAATATTAAACTCATCCGTCATTTGTCGTAGAAAATAAAGGACAGATCCAGCTTGGACAATTAATATATTCTGTATAGCTCTTCACTAATCTCCGCACATCTTCAAGGAGTTTAACTCACAATTCTTGAATATATTCTTGTTGATATTGCATGTCCGTCAAAGCATCTTTAATTTTTTTCCAAACTTTCCCAAGCTATCAAATAACCTTTGGAGGTAAATCCAAAATGGTATAACGACTGAACTTCTCAGAAGGTGCAAACCGTCGTTCAAAAAATAGTCTCTAAGCTTCTTCAACATCATCATAGAAAAAAATCCAATATGGAATAAAACTTTGTAGCAGCCGACCTCCATCCTTCTCTGTTGATTTCCTTTAAGAATATCAAAAATCATCACGAGTTTAAGAAGCATTCAGTGCATAACTTCAGGATTGAGTTCTACTCTTCTTCTAGTAGCTTGCTTAATAGTAAGAATCTCTTCTCACTAGCAATATCGCCATGCACTTTTCTTAGAAGGTATAAGACATAATCCAATTAAAAAGGCTTGTATAGCTTCCATTAGTCATCTCAAGCATGCAAAATATCTTTATAAATCCGTGTACTGAGGAGGATAATTGACGGGAAACTGCGGGGGTTGAAATTGGTCAAAACCAGAAGGATTAGATTTATAGAAATCTTGGTTCATTGGTTGTACACTGAAAAGTCGCATGAGGATCCCCCGCAGTTTTCACAACAAAGGTTTTGTTGTGGAAAACTTGTAGAAGTTAAGTTGGAAAATAATTATCGAAGATTTGAGATGAAATAAGGGGTCCGGCTTAGAAGTTAACGGAATCTTGTAATAGGACATTCGTAACCAAAATGACAACGTTTCCACATTAACGCCCAACAGTTCATCTCGTACCGGGTGTGGAGGGTAGTCGGAAAAAATTTAAGATTCATTGAAAGAGTTTGGATTTGGATTATAATCGAATGAATTTCCATCTCTTGAAGCGCAAAATGAACAAAATCCTCCTCTTAACGGGCCTTCACACCCACAACAAGTGACTTAGTCTTTTTCCATCACCAAAGTGGCAAAGATAAACAGTCCAAGTAGAACAGATTAACACCAGACACACGCTGCGAACATGTACATATATAACAATAAAAGCCATCACATGGTTGTCCACATCCCGTACACTCACGTTGGTTAAATGACGTCATAAGAAAGAATTAAACAATTTAGAGGGTTAAGAAAAGAATTAAATGGATAAGAACAAAAAGAAGATTATTTTTGGTTTTTTTTTTACAATATATTTTATTAAAGGACAAAATGATATCGAATAACTTAAACCTAATAATCAACAAGCTTCACGGTATTCTCTAAAAGTGTTTAACTTTCAAAGGTGAGCCGTATATCGCAAGTGACACAAAAGACAAGTTTTTGAAACTTTGGTTCAGGAACTTATTACTGGATAATACTTCAGTTGAAAGTATTATATGTTGGTGTTCTTTTACCAACTTGGTAATTTTTATTTCTTTTTATGAACAATGTTTTTATTTTTAAATTTTTTTTTATTATTTTAATTTTTTTTAGAAAATGAAAAATATTTTTGTGTTTTTATATATTTATAAAGAAAAATAACTTCACAGGGAAGGTTCTTCAAGGCTCGAACACAAACAATCTCGTAAAAATCGCTACACCTCTCCCCGGCAGCGGCGCCATTTTGATAAACGTCAAACGCGTGTCGTAATAATATATAGTATATCCCGTTAGATAAGACAATTACTTTAGGAAAAGATAATAGTCTATCTTTCGAGTGTCGTTTCCACAGCGAGAGATGAATTGAAATTCATGAGAATGTTTCGTTTGGTGCTTGAATGACAAATATTTTGGTTTTGGTTTAAAACTATTTGTTATACAAAAAATAAAACTAATATTAATTCTAATATTAAAAACTAAAAGATTATACTAAAATTGATAAAATTGACAAATATGCTTGCTAAGTGACGTGAAATGTTCCTTAAGTGCAGGCTTAGGTTTAACGAATAAAAATCCTTAGAAAACAAATTGCAAGAAATTAAATGACCAGTAAAGTAAAATGCTTTTTAAAATAAATGACAAGATTTAAATATGGCATTACATAAAAAGACGGTAGTAATTTGTCTATTAATTTTTTTAAACCTTTTTAAACCGCACTTAAATTCCAAATCACTAATCACTTAGCAAACACAAGTTAAACTACCCACTACGCATGACAAATAAAGAATAAGCAAACATTTTAGTAGAAATAACCAATTAAATCAACACTAAATTAGTTGAAAAAGGAAATAAAATGTAACCAAAATTGAAGACCGCAAATAAACGATAACACCCAAACTTATAAACTTAATAAACAATAAATTTTATCACTTTAAAGCTCTACTTCACAATTAGCAAATAAAAGGTGTCAAACTTAATTCTACTAATTTACATTCGTAAAAACTATAAAGATTAAAACTTTGTCTATTTATCACTTATAAGACCCTTTTAGCTCGCGGCCTTTAGATTTAGAAGGATGGAATAAGAAATAAGACATGAAAAGTTAAGACAAACCAGCAAATAAAGTGAAAACATTTAGAGAAAAATAAACTATTTAGAAAACTAATTTTTTGTAAAAATAAAACTAGATAAATCTATATAAAAAAAAAAACTACTTGAAATAAAAAACTAGAATAAGCTGATAAGCTATCAAGGATTTTTCGAAGAGCATGATGAATAATAAATAAGCAAATAAATAAGCCACAATCTCAAATAAGCTACAATTACCCCTTCGAAATAAGCCCTAGCTTAATCAGCTATAAGAAAACTAGTAAAGTGTTTAGAACTTTAATATGTACTAAATAACTAAATATAAGCTCTCGAAGATAAAAAGGTGCTCAAGACTTAATGAATAAGTCAGTAGGAGACTCATTAACACTCTATTTTAGCATACGAAAAACGAGCTTAATCAAACAATAAGCATTTTGAAAAAGTAAAGAACAAGAAAGGAGAAAAAGATGAATAACAAAAAGCTATATTAGAATTATTCTAAGACAAAAAGCTAAAAATGAAAACATTAGATCTAAATCTACCCGAAACTAAGATGTCAATCAAGTGAACTTGTGATCGGTATATTTTAAAGAATTTAAGATCTAAGAAAAAGGTAAGCTAGAATTAAAAAGCAACAATTTTTTGCTAGAAAGAAAAGCTAAAATATAAGATCATTATTTTTTAGATCTAACCGAATCCACCCATAAACTAAGTGTTCAAGATCAAGGTGAACTCAGATCGGGTATGATTAAGGATTAGATCTATATATATATATATATATATATAAAATCAAGCTTGAATAAAAATAAGCAATCGAAAAATAAGCTCACTCGAAAATCTCTAAATCAAAAACATATAGAAAATAAGCTAGTCTAAATAATGCATGGAATGTAGCTTATAAGAATATAAGCTTAAAGAGATGGGATCCAAAAATAAGCTATAAGCATAAGCTTATTTGGAAATAAGCTAAAAAAGAAATAAGAAAAAGACAGAGAATAAGCATAAATAATAAGCTAAAAAAAACACCAACCTTTGAAATAAACTTCTTCATTAATAAGCTCAAGAGTTACAATAAGCTAGATCAAATAACTTCAATAAGCGTTTTACAATAAGGCCCCGAAAATAAACTACAATATTCTACTCCTAAAACTGAACACTACAACTACTAATTAAAAAAAATAAACAATAAAAACAAGGCACTAACATAACTAACCTCAAATGCTGCAGAAGCGTGTGTCTATACAGGCTAAAGTGAGGTGGGGTAAATTTCGTCCTTTTAGGATCATCCACAACTCAATTGCTTAGATCTGAGGGTATTTGGTCTTTTTTTTCCTTCACCAACCGCCTCATTATGCCATGATTGCACGTGATACACGCACTCTGACCTCGTACTGACACACGCCTCCTCGGACTGACACACGCCAGATGCCACGTGTCACGCTCTGATTGGCCAGCCGCCACCTGGAACAGTACCTTGTACCTCGGACTGACACCTCTGGCCTCCACCTCCCCCTCGAACTTCGAACAAGAAATGTCAGTCTGCACCTCGTACTTACCTGCAATCTGACATTCAATCATTAGAATGCCACGTGTCACCACCAGAGTGGTTCCACGTGGCGTATGTACTGTTCCGTCACCGGAGCAACCACCGGACCACCGACACGATGGACATAAACGGTCGGCGACCACCGCTAAAACCAACCGTCGACCAACAACCGTCGGGACCACCGAACAGACGGTGGTTGACCGCGGTAGTCCAACGAGGGCGGTGTCAGGATCATGGAATGGGCCCGGGTCATGGTGTCAAGGAATGGTCCGGGTCTGATCGGGTCGGTCGGGGTCCCCCAGCAACATTGCAAGCCACGTGGAGCCACGAGTCAGCTTGACTAGGCAAGCTTAACCGCGTGGTCGTGAGGGGATAAACCCTCCGGCGTTTCGAACCCCCGACCTCTTGGTTAGAGTTTCAACTCTACCAATGAAACCAACTGCGCTAGGCAGTGTTTCATTTATAGTATGCAAAAAATTAATATATAACCCATTATTGGCTAGGTTCAATTATACTAGTATTAAAGGTTCAAACAAGGACGAAAAATGTTCAAAATAAAAAGGGTCAAATAGAAGGCCGTTAGAACCGGTCGGAATCGTAATTTCGTGTGCTCTATTCCAATGTTTGGATATCGAGGAAAATTAACGGACATCTTTCAACCTCGATAAACTTGAAAACGGTCGATCGAAAGTCACCCGAAAATTATACCGATTTTGCTTTGTTTCAGTCCTTTGTACATGTAAGACATAGAAACACAATACTAACATATTGCAACATTAATACTCATATTTTAGTTTTAGAGTCATTTAATTACATTTCCTTTCCGAGGTACAAATGATGTGTGTTTTAGCGCACATCAGGCATAATTTTCACTCTTAGCCAATAACTTCCTTATTATAGTAATCTTTTCTACTTAAAATTTTAAGTATTTCTAGTTTTAAAAATTTGCTAAATGCTTTATAAAGTAGTAGAGACAGTCCTCCACTTGTACTTTATTCAAGCATGAAATATCGAATCTTTATCTACCTCAAAGTGGACTTTTTCTTTCTCCCTTCTTTCTAAACAAATAATATATTAGAAATCAAATAATATCACCTAATTTTATAATATACTGGTATGGCAAATGACAAGGACGACAGCACTAACAAAGTTTAAACAAAGAGCAAATTTCTTAAATGGTCTTTTTAGAAAGATGTTTTTCAAAATGAACGGCGCATATTTATTTTACTAAAATGAACTTTCTACAACTATTCGTTAGATTTAACACACTTGGTACATCAAACGACTATTAATTAGGCGCATGATGTTTATGAGGTGCGCATGATACTATGCGCCTGATGCATATGCCAAAAACAAACAAAATGCCTATGCACCGATGCATAAACTTGTGCACCTGGATGCATAAGTTTGTGCGCCTCCATGCACAAGCTTGTGCGTCAGGACGCATAAGTGTGGTGCACTTGATGCATCTCTTATGATGTGCAAACCGATTTCATATCTTGTTGCCGGGAAGGCATAAGTATTGATGCACCTTGATGCAAAAGCTTGTATAACCAAGTGTGTGTCTGAGCATCTTTAAACACGATGGTGATTAAAGTGATGGTAATTAAAACTTTGGGAATTGAAAAGAAAATTTATTGATGTATGCATTTTTTTTTGAAAGACAAACATTTTTTTAGGAAAAAAAATAAGATGGAATGAAACTAAAAATGCACTTTTCACTGACATGAATACATGAAAAAATAAAAAGTGTGTTTGGTTCATTTCATGAATCAATGAATATTGGTTCTTTTGATAAAAGTATTAAATAATTAGATCACGTATGGTATTACTTTTTAATAAATCTAATTACCAGTAAGTAAATGTGAAAACCAAATATGGCATAGTTTCGATGAATTGGTATGCATAAGCCTTGTGCATCAGTGTGCATAAGCCTTCTGCGCTGGGTATGCATAAACTAAGAGGCGCTTTAGTTCGTTGTTGATAAAGGAATCTTTTGTTCCAGAATCGATAAAAGGCGTATGCAATCAACTTGTTTGGGGAAAATTAATCATCTTAAACAAAATATATTTTTATTCTTTAACAACCATATACTTAATTGATATCTCAATCTTGACATCACAAAACCTCTTAGTCTCTTATTATAAAAAACCTACAACATAACATGTTATGAAACTAATTATTAACAAAGATATACTAAAAAATTAGGGTGCTTTTGTATTCATGGGGTTTTGAGAGATTTATAGGGCTTCACAGTTAAAAATTCAGTTTGGTATATGATTTAGCTACAAGGAATGAAATTATACTATTAAAACTGAATCTAACTAGAAAGTATTAGTGAATAAATAGGTTTCAGCTCGTTTGTGAGTTTAGGGTATTAGGGTTTCACCATTATAAATAATGGTCATTAATAAGAGCACTAGGTATGGTTTTGGTGCCATGGCTTGAGCCATTTTAATCCTTTTGGCTGTTGTGGGTCGACAAAGGGTTTTTTTTTTATTCCTTTTGGGTGTTGTGGCATTCGGTTTATTTGATTAGAGGGTTTCTTTTATCTGTTAAGTTACTGATAGTTGTATGTCTAAAAAAAAAGTTATAGTTGTTTGTTTTTTACTTATTATTATTATTATTATTATTATTATTATTATTATTTTGTGTTGGTGATTTATGCTAAAGTCACAAGTTCCATTTAAACGTGCAAGGTCACGGTCGTGTAAGGCCTATTAGTGAATAAATAGGCCCAAGCCCGTTTGTGGGTTTGGGTATTAGGGTTTCACTATTATAAATAATGATTATTAATAAGATTATACCTACGGGTTTTCAATGGCTAACATGGTATCATGAGCAGGTATAATCTTGAGACCTAATCGGTTATCAAGTCGTCAATTCTATACCGCCCCGTCAAACCTCTTTATCTTCTGTCTCAAAACCCTAGCCACCACAAAAATACAAAAAAACCCTACATTATTTTGTTTATTTTTATTTGTGTTGGTGATTTGTGCTAGGTCATAGATCCACACGATTGTATGTTTAGTTTTAATTGTGTTGGTGATTTGTGCTAAGGCCACAAATTCACACAATCGTAATTTGTGTTGGTGATTTGTGCTAAGGTCACAAATCCACACAACTGTCATTTGTGTTGGTGATTTGTGCTAAGGTCATAAATCCACACAATCATGATTTGTGCTAAGGTCACAAATCCACACAAATCGTATACTTCGGTTATATTGGTTTATCTAGGTTTATTAGTTCATGACTTCAAGTTTGAAGATTGTTTGAAGAGGCTTGTTGTCGGATGTCTTCATCAAGTTATGCTTTTATTATTTTAATGTTTTGTCTTTTTTTTCTTTCTTTTCTAGTTTACTACTCCAGTCCGAGCTTTCGCGATTTCGCCGCTCGGACTGCGAGGAAGTATTAGTGAATAAATAGGCTCAAGCCCGTTTATGGGTTTAGGGTATTAGGGTTTCACCATTATAAATAATGGTTATTAATAAGATTATACCCACGGGTTTTATCATTGTCTAACATTTGATAGTAAATACATGGCAACAAGCGGTCCAAATATTATATTTAGGAAAAGGAAAATAGAGAGCTAATTATAGAGAGCTAATTATAAGAGAGATCAATTACACCGACTTGTCGACCTCCCGTGTTAAAACCTGACGTTGCACTTACTTTTATTGCAAGATACCCATAGAACAACCTGTTGAGCCATTCTTGTTCTAAAACCTAAAATTTGTATGTTCATTACACCATTCCACCTTAGCCTACCATGTATCTTATAAATTTATCGTTGAGGAGTTACTGGTTGCTTTATGTCCATGGTTCGGGTGAATGGATTAGGGAATTTTGCTTTCATGAAAAACCTATCATTTCGATCATTGTTATCACTATTACTTTTGATACTGCTTATCTCAAATGGGGGGATGTTTATCATTATTACATGCTATAAAAGTTCTATCATGTACATCTTTTATTATGTCAAAAGAAATTGTAGTATCTGAAGTATTTCATTTCACACTTCTGTAGCATTGTCATTTTTTACAAAATGTTGGTTGTCTCAATTAAAACCAACTTATTTTGTGTGATGTTCGTTGAAGACTTTGAGTTGGTACGTTTATAAGCCAACTAATTCACTAAAGGTTAGGCTAGTATGCATCTGCTTCATAAAATGGCAAAATTACACATCTATATCACCGACACTAGCCCATTATTATTGAATATCAGA
>BQNB010110643.1:0-22513 GCA_026074375.1 Tanacetum coccineum | reverse complement strand
AACATAAACCCAAGAAGAACACAAGTTATATTCAGAAGTTCTGCGCCTTCTCATTTCAAAGGAGGTGAATGGAATGCCGGTGGTCATTGTAAAGAAGCCACTCGACCCCTCAACCAAACCACAATTACCAAGAATAGTCCAGACAAAAATTTGATTCTCCAACGCATCATAAAACAAATGGAAACACCAGTCAAATTCTTAAATATAACCACTTTGTCAGATTACAGAATCGATGGTCACCCATCGATTTATGGAAGAAAAAAAAGCAGCCCTTTAAAAGGTGAAGACTGCAGCCATTGGTGCTTGCCAGGCGTTCCAGATGTTTGGAATCAAATTTTGTATGTTCATCTTCAGTCTAACGTTAAAAACAGGTATATTCAGTAAATAATGCAACACGTTCATTTTCTCAAAATGCATAGTTCATCAAAAGAAGAAAAGAAGTGTTTTTTCTTTTTCTATTAACGATCCATTGGTGGTCGAGGCGATGGTGGAGGTAGTGGTGGGCCTGCCAACGGTTTTAATGCCCAAACAGGTGCCACTTCATTTGGATAACAATAATCATAGAAAATCTCTTCTCCAGCCTCAATACGTTTTTTGGCATATATGCCAAGACGATCATCACCTGCCACTTTCGAGATCTGCATGTCCCGACTTGTTTAGACCCAAAATGATTTTTAAGTGAATTTTAAGACATAAGAAGAAACATACCTTGGCATAACAGTTTGGGTTAGCTGAATGGTTAGCGAATTTCAGTTCGCTTCCAGTACGAATTGGATCAATGACATACTGCATCACATAAAGAAGCTGGTTGAGTTTCAAATGCTAATCATATAGTGCACATTAACTCACAGGAACTTGCATACTGGTAATTTTAATCGTCTGTCAATAGTTGTATTTATTTGTGTACATCTGATTCGTTAAAAAATGGTTTTGTGTCCCGTTTGCGTCATTTTGTAGCCAAAAGAACCCCCTAAAACCAGCTTTTAGAAAATGGTTTACAAAATAACTCGAATGGGCTACAAACACATCTTTTAACGACTTACATGTAGACAAAGGTACAAATGACTGAAATTAGAACCGCGAAAAATACATTGGTAATTTGGTATTATCAACATTGATGTTATATATCGAAAGGGCTTGCCTGGTCATTCAAGTTGAATAGGAAAGATGATGTATTTGCATCTTTGTATAAATTCCCTCGCACATCTGCTTCTTCATCAGAGATCAGTTCGCCGGTATACTCTCCAATAAGATCATCTTTGTCGGCAGCGCTCTATGAGAAAAAAAAAATTGTATGAAACAAACATAGACAAAAGGCATGCTTTGATTCGAGGTTCATACCTGTAGGAATATTCCCCAGCCAGCAACATCAGATCGACCCATGAGAACCTGAGGACAATAAAAGTCGGCATCATTGTGGAATTCATTCCATAAACCTTGTTGTACATGTTAGCTTGAAAGTGTTGCTACTGCTCACCCTTTTACGCTGCTTTCGAAGGAGCCTCATGTTGCCACATTGACCTTCTCCTTTCCTTTCGGGCTCGCCTAGTGCCCCACCACCACAACTGCAATGCCACAGATATGTATGAACATCATGAGTTCATAACAGTCAAATATCGCGTGTCAAAGACGAACAGGTGAAGACGATGACTACATAAGAACCATGTCATTTATGATCACTTAGCAAGTAAATTTAGGGGGCGTTTGATTACCTTATTTTCCGGTTTATGAGATTATTTGAAAGTGAAGAAAGCTCATAAGTCTATTTTTTCGGGCTTAAAAGCTTATCAAGTCGAGCATGAGAGCTTAAAGAAGCCATGACCTCACATTGATAAGCCTTTAAAATGTTAAAATTGAGCTTATGAACTTTTTCAATTATAAATAAGCCCATAAGTTCAAAAATAAGCTAATCCAAACACCCCCTAAATATATTAGAGTCCACTTGTATTTATTTTACCATGTAGTGATACCTATCAAAAAATGTATAACATGTACACTGAGTTGACAACCACAACAACAATACCTAATCATGTCGGAGCGGGGTATTTTGGAGATAGAATGTAGACAGATCCTACCCCTACCCCTACCCCTAGGGCTGTAAACGAACCGAATATTCAGTGAACATTTCATGAACCGTTCGGTAAAAAGTTCGTTCATGTTCGTTTATTTATTGAATGAACGAACATGAACATTATTTTACGTTCGTTTAGTTAAATAAACGAACATGAACACAAGTCACGTTCGTTCGTTTATGTTCGTGAACGTTCGATTAGGCATTTATTAACATTCGTTTATGTTCATTTGTATGTTTATGTTCGTATATCATATTATTTAATTGTATACTTCTAAATCAGATATGTTTAAATAAAACAATACTTACAAAACATAATATTATGCATAATTTGATACTCTGTCCGTCCCAAAATTATTGTCTCCTGACAAAAAACACACTGTTTAAGAAAAGTGCCTTTATTACTGCTTTCTCTTTCTTACTTTTTGACAGAATGACAGTTTTACCCTTAACTAATTAATTAAAGTCTTCTTTAAAGTTTGTAATAATAATTTTAAACAAGGGTAATATAGTAAACTTGATCAAACTTTCATATCTATTTTTAGTAGTGGACAATTAAAATGTGACATCCTAAAAAAGAAACGTGGACAATAAAAATGGGACGGAGGGAGTAATATTTTATGTTTTTTCTACATTCATCTATGTTTGATCGTTTATGTTCATTTAAGGTTTGTTTAGTTTTTTAATGAACGAAGATAAACTAACGAACAACTCATTTTCTTAATAAACGAACATGAACAAGAAAATCCGTCCGTTTAAGTGTTCGTGTTCGTTTATTTGTCCGGTTAAAATTAAATGAACGAACATGAATAAGGCTTCGTGCGTGTTCGTCCGGTTCGTTACAGCCCTAGTATTAAGTGTGTAACTTTTAGGAGACGAACCCTATCATTAGTAGTCGAGTTTAGCAGTTGTGTAGGCCGTTTTTAGGGTGTTAAAAGCATCTTGTATCAGCCTTGAACACATGTTTTAATCAAGTGAAGTTCATCTATCCCTTTAATCTTGCAATATGTCTATGTGTTGTTTGATTAAACCTTGTTCTTCTCCTTTGTTTAACATGCTAGGCTAGATCCATTAGTATTTACTTATGATTGCATGAAACTTAGTATGTAGATCCTTTTAATGTTGCTTCTTGTGATGAATGTGCGCTTTAGGCTTTAAAAAACTAGCCATAAGATATTACATTGGCATAGACGTCTAGGGAAACGTGAGTGTATAGAAAGGATACCATCGGTAACGGTCTTCATACTACCTTACCCGTAATATGGTTGATCCCACTTAAGATATTTTAAATGCATGTAATGTACTCTTAGGGGCCTTGTAATAGTCTTATTACTACCTTACTTGTGCGTTACTATCTTTCTGATTAAATCGTCAATTCATTTTACTGGACCAAATCGATATCCAGTTGACACAAGCTTGATTCATATAGAATCTCGCAAGTCACCTACCAAGAGCTTGTTTGATGTTGGCTCAAGCAGGATTTTCATCTTCACGGTGAATACTTAAGTATCACTCGGATGTTCTGGCAAAATCACAAGGATAATGTGTAGGACTCTTGTTAACAGCTTGTGAACTTGATGATGTTCAACAAGTGTTTGTAATGGAATGTGTCCTAATGAGATTTATTTTATTGATCTCTTGGAGAGTGCCACCTATTCAATATCAACTAACTCGGAGTGAGAAATTCAATAGAAGTCGTGTGTATCTCTGTGACAAATGAGACAAGTTTCTATTGAGAGAAACTCGAATGGCTAAGGAGGGTTGTGCATTGCATCACTGGGTCCATGATGTCATTCTTCAATATCAGAATTCATCTTTGTAAAAACTGATAGATTAAGTATTGACCCGGTTTCTGTCTAAAGTTGTATGGAGGGCTTCTTTCTTTAGACCCTTTTATACTTACACTTCTTTTTCATTCTTCAACCCTTTCAATGCTTACCAAGATGTTATTACTAACACCTTGTTGGGATTATTCCAGTGTTAGCTCAATCTTAGTCGACATTATTCCCTTATTCTCAATCATCTTCAATCATACCTAAGGACTGCTATATTTCTACTTTGATTGTCTTGGGTAGATCCCTCGGGTTTTGGTTGGATCATAGGATAATACCTAACTAACACCTTATGACTTCAGAATCATCCATGAATTAAGATGTTTTGGGTTTTGAGATGTAATGTTTAAAATTCTCATTTTCGTGTCATGGTACGACTAGATAATGATCATTTTATTTTAGTCGATTAGAGTTTTACTTTTAATGTTTACTTTTGAGTAAATAGAGTAGACTAGCAATAGCATTGAATGTAAACGGTCACCAAATAAATTAAGGGTTTACATCAACCAAGTAAGGAATAATTATTTTGATGATAATTATGTACTTTGCGTATTTTATTTTTATTGGTCACGTAAAAAGGTTACGTTTCGCGATAAAATACATTTGGACGCACCCCGGAAATGCCTAGACTTACCTGGACTCAAACTAATACCCACTTTAAAAGCCTAAACACAAAAGTTAATCAAGTCTTGTGTTTATATCACCTTAATGCCGAAATTGGGCAAGTAAACTTGCATAAAATCGTCCTTGGTGATTTATTTGCAAGCAAAATCTCCCTAATAATACTTAAGGGTACATGTACATCTCCTAAGTCATTAAGACATGTCCTAATGGTATCCTATAAGTCCTTTACCCCATGGTTAATACCCACTCCTTTCTTTTCCTCTCTTGATGCCGCGGGTAAATCCCCACAAACACATAAACCCATAAGATTTCCTAGCTAAACATAATCTTGTACATCACCTAGCTAATTAATACATGTACTCATGGTGGTTTAACAAAAACCATGTGTGATTAACTAAACCCCTCAAAAACCGCCCCCTCTAGCTCGGTTTGGTTTGTTTATGTGACTAGGAAAGTTAACAAGGCATATTGCCTATAAATACACATTCACAACTCACATAACACACTTTCACCAACTCTTAAACTCTCTCAAAGCTAACACAATCTCCTTACCCTCTAATCACTCGTCATTCACTAAAGCCGAACCATACTCGACCCACAATCCTCCAAGAAACACGAAGGAACCCTTGAGATCGCATATAAGGGTGTTAAGAGAAGCTTTCGAGTTTTGGAGCTTGGGATTTCACACGTTTAAGGTGCAAACAATTCGGGCTTTGCTTGGCTATCCACAACCGAGGATCTAGGACCCTTGTAAGTCGCACTAACTCGTTTATAATCCCTTACTACTCGCTATGGGTCATACTTGGTCAATATGTCACGTATATATTTAGTGTACTAGCGTGAGTTCGCAAACAATAAATAACTTGGGTGTTATACGCAAAGGTTATTGCGTATAACGACGGGTGTAGTGTCTATATGAAGGACCAAACGACGTAACCTAGTAACGAGTAAGGGTTGGGAAAACGTTCGAAAATAAGGAAACCTACACGTAAACTTTCATTATAAACGAATTAGGACGGCTTAGGAATGCGTACACGACCTAAATAAACACTTGCATGTGGAACCCGACGTATACACAAGTTGAATACGCGGCATATTGTTACTAGGGCTCTTCGAATAACCATATAAATGGCTAGGGGAAGCAACGGGCCTCAAGGGACTCGTAGCCTGTCACACGAGCCCAACGCGAGCCCAAATACGAGCTTATAAGCCACAATAAGCTAAACAGCTTATTCGTGTGCTTATACGCGGCATAATGAGCTTAGTATGGAACTAAGAATCTTAATGGACCTTTGGCATGCTTCGTTAAGTCCAACGGACCTTAACGGGCCTTAACAAAGCCCAAGCCGGCCCAATAAGTAGCTTATCAGCTTATTTCGAATAAGCTGGAAAAGGACATAGATTATTGGGGCTTAATCCAAGTTAAACATGATCTAGTAAAAGCCTAAAGACCCTAAAAAGGCATCTCGGGCCAAGCTAGTAGATTTACGGGCCCAATAGGCCCAACAGTTTGCTTAATAGCTTATCGGATAAGCTAAATAAGCAAACCGACCTCCCAAGTGCTTATTACATCTAAATAAGCTTAACGGACCCTAATGGACCCAACTAGACTTCTTAAAACCCTACCGGGCCTACACGGGCCCAAGACCGGCCCATTGAGTCGCTTATTGGCTTATTTGCTTATTTAGAATAAGCTAAAAAGAAAACTGTTGTTTCGGCTTAATACGAGTTGGAAAAGCACTAGGGAAAAGTCTAAAACCTTAAATACCCTTATCGAGATAAGTTATTGGGCCCAAAAGCCCAATAAGCTCGAAATAAGCTCAATAAGCTCACCGAGCTTATTTTAAGCCCAACAGCCCCATATAAGCTTATTATAGACTTTTGGACTCGTTAAAACTATAACGGGACTCTAAAACGCTAAACGGACCTTAACGGGCCCAATAAGGCCCGTTAAGCCAAAATAAGCTCGGATGGCTTATTTATAAGCCGAAATGATTTGGTTGGCTTATTTGAACTAAATGAGGCCAAATGCCACTTGTCGGGATTTAATTGGGTTGAAAATGCGACTTTTACAAAGTCGGGGGACTAAAACCGTAAATGCCGAAACTTAAAGGGTTAGTTTGTTATTTTCCAAATTACAACAACTCCAGGGACCATTTTTGAAATAGTCTGAAACTTAAGGAAGAAGGCGAAACTATAAAAACCTAAACTACTTTTTATAACTTGAGGGACTAATTGTGTCATTTCCGAAACTAGAAGGTTTAAAATATAAATGTGTATATTTGTAAACCTAGGGACTAAAAATGTAACAACTAGAAACTTAAGGGTAGTTTAGAGCCAAGGTGAAATAAATAAAACATTTATACGTCGGTCCTAATAGACGTTTAGATATTCGGACGTCGAACGATTTAATAACAAATTAATAAATAAAGTATATTTATTAATAATGATTCACGTTTTATCGAGAACCATCAAAATTATAAAAAAACAATGATCTTGTGCTCACCGCACAAGTATCACGGGTATACATATAAACTTAAAAGGGGATTTATTTATAAAATGAAGTCGTTCGTTAAATGTGGTAAACTAACGCTTAGACCATACTTACTTAGAGTACTTAACGGTGTGATTTACCTGCTTACTTGGATACTTGTTATCATTTCAGGGAACACAGGCTAAGGTGTAGAGTTTCATAGCCCCATGCTTTACAATTATTAAATGATTAACTCCTTGGGGTGGATAACAGGCTTTGTTTTTACAAAAAACTGGACGCAAGTGTAAATTTTAAGCCAAGAATACGGTTTGCCTAAGTTAACCATAACCCCTTTTAAATGTCCCATGATCATGAACTGTTAATTTTGATAAATTGTGGTTGGGAATTACAAATTGTGCGGGCAGCGAAATGTTATGGATAGATCTATTAGGGATTGACGATCCCCGTTCGGGTGATTAGCTATCATCGGGAACGAACGCATACCATGTCGAACTTGGGATGTTGCAGGGTTAGCACATCATTCACGAAAGACACTTGTTGGCAAATTTTATATTTTGCATTCCATACATGTCTTAGCTTCGGTGTCATGAGCTTAGAAACTAATTACTTTTAATGATTTTTGCACTGTTGCTCAATCATACACGTTTGAAATCTGGCGGTCCTACAATAGATTTACATAAACCTATGAATTTCACCAACTTTATGTGACGAGTTTTTAAGCATGTTTTTCAGGTCAATAAGGCACGAGGTGCAATGATACATTGGGAGTCAATAAATGAAGAGTCAACACTAAAGATTTGGGATCTTATTACACTTTAGGAAAATTGTTATAAACCGAAATCTTTATCTATTTTGTTGAAACCATTTGAAGCCATGAGCTTGTGTAACAAACAATTATTTTGTTAATCCAATGTATCTTTTTTTTAAACGACACGCTTAGTGGTCGTTCGTGAGTTTATAGTCCCCATCTTACACTTTTCAATCATTTATCAAATCTCGGGGATGAGATCATGTTTGTTTTACAAAATGGATGCAAGTACATTTTAATTCAAATATTACGAGTTTGCCTAAGTAGCTATAACCCACTATGCCCATCATCATGAACTGTTAATTACTGGATTGTAAGCGCGAATGTTATGAATAGATCTATTTGGGAATTAACATCCCCGTTCGGGCAAGTAGCACTTGCTAGTTTACCGGTTGGCCGGAAACGACGAATGTATACCATTTCGGACTCATAGATGTTACGGGTTGAACATCTACATTGGGCACCATCATTTATATGTATTTGATATACATACATTGTTTAGCTTCAGTGTCATGAGCTTAGTGCATATCGTAATACATTTTTGTGATATTGTATTTGTTGCTTTATTACAGGGAAATCTTGCTATCCGCTTCATTTAATTTATAAACCTATAAATTCACCAACATTATTGTTGACAGTTTAAACATGTTTTCTCAGGTCAATAAGGTGCAAGTCATGGGTACATTGGATGGTCGTCTTTTGAAGTCATATCGCTATAAAGATTTACGTGCATTACATTTTGGGATATTGTTATGTTGTGAAATCTTTACTTTTTCAAGTTGAACAAGTTAAGCCTATGGGCTTTTGTAACAAACCATTTATGAAATCCAATGTATCAGTTTTTAAACGACTCTTTTAGAGGTCGTTCTCATATCTTGTGCTATTGATCTATGAAGTAATACCCCCGGGACATTATATTCCGTTGTGACCCATTTTAGGGGTGTTACAATTCCAGTTCTGTTTTCTTTTGGGTTCGGGTTTTTTGGTAATCGTTCATGTATATGATGCTAAGTATTTTATCCGTCCCAAAATAATAGTCCCCTATTGACTTTTTAAGTCTTTTTCTTTTAACTTTGACCTTAAATATTTTTGTTTGTATTATATAATACTTGATATAAAATATACGAATAGATTCATTTTTGAATGTATTTTCATTGTTAAAATTTTCATCAAATGTTATATAACACAAACGAACATATTTAAGGTGAAAGTTGATAAAGAAAGACTTAAAAAGTCAACAGGGGACTATTAATTTGGGACGGAGGGAGTAAGTCCTGTTTTTTCATGTGTTTCAGGCTTATCTGAACATCAAGGGCCTTCTTGATTTGATGTGTCAAACTGTTGCAGACATGATAAAAGGCAAGACCCCCGAAGACGCAAGACATTTAACATCAAAAATGATTTCACTCCTGAAGAGGAGGAGAAAGTTCGTAGGGAGAACGCATGGGCTTTTGAGTAAATGATTTGAGTATTAAATACCATTTGTCGTGCAACGAAAAACTATTTCCTTCATGAATTTCATTGTTTGCCGAGACTTATTTAAAATTTCTGAAAATTAATACTATTATATACAAGTCTTTTTTATCAGTTACTTTTAGTTCTAAAGTTTTTGTGTCATGTCTTTCAATAATCGTAGGGGTGTTTGGTATTTGCTTGTTTAATTGATCTTATATTTATTAGGTGTGTTGTTTGTTTAAAAATGACCTTTAACGACTACATTTTTAATTAATTTAAATCATTATTAAGTATTTTTAACTTTTAGCGACAACATGTGGTCACTAAAGGTTTGGCGTCTAAATTTCTCGCCACACAGAAAGAAAACATTTGATTTAAACTACTTTTTTGTTCACAAAATTTATAGCGACGACACTAGAAATGTAGTCGCTAAACGTCAAAAATGGCGTGGTGTGTTTATGTGACAATTAACATCATATGATGAGCTACGATCTTTGTAGAGATGTAAAGCTCAGAAATGTGCAACAAGTGAATATTTTGAGATGAAGATACAAAGATTACCAACAAAAAATACTAGTGGTTAAAGGCCTAAAATTAACCTAAATATGGGTGAGAATGGTTTGATGGTCATAATCCCTGTCAATGTATGTTCAAAAACTCACTTGATTTTAGGTTTCTATCCTCTACGTACGATCTATTTAGACGACTATACAAATAGCGAATACGTAGAATCTGTAAACAAACTTCTAGACAACATATTGACCATTTATACGTACACATGTTTGTGAACAACGAAGTAGGTGCTGAATACTGCTGATTTAGAAATACGAGACTTATATGTGCATACACTTAAAGATACAATTAGAGTAGATTCTGAATAATGCTGATTTAGAAACACATATGATTAGGTTCCAGTTTAGTAAAAGGTGGAAGGAAGCATAGAGTAAATTGCAACCTTTTGTAGTTGTTTAAGGCCTTCATCCACAGTGGCTGCAACATTTTGAATATTGTAGTCTATTCTATCTATAATAGTACCCTGCTTGTGTAAATAAAGTCAGCTGATGGATTTTATGGATAATTATGGACAATTAAGAGATTAATGACTTTATGACCTGGTCGATGACAAGGACCGATAGATCTTTCATGATGTGTGCCAGCTCATTCACTGATTCTCCCACCTGAGACGGTGAATCAGATTATTTTGCAGGTGGGAAAATGATAAACAACCAGCAAAAAAGTTGAACATTTACTGTTTTGCACCAACCTGTTGAATCTCTCTTTCTCTTTCCATAGTAAAAGCCTCACTTTTCTTCAGCTTGGCCATTTGATGTTTGCTAAAACCCTTGATATATGATTAAAATTTAGAATGCTTTCCATTATAATTCATCTCTAAATCTACACCATCTGAACTCTACAAGATAATGCAACATGTTTAGTAACCTGGTAGTACTTTATGGAAGAGTTGTATTAAAATGAAGATTGTTTATCAGCATATGTCATTAATTGAAAGTTGACTGTCTAATAAGTATGTCAACTAGATATCAGTAAATAATCAGGACACTGGGCATACCTCTTTCTGCTGCTGCTGAAGGCACTTCAGATAATGCGATTGCTTCCTTCGGAGTTCCACTGAAAGACTTTGAAGATCAGTGGCTAAAGACCTCTGCCATAAAACCATACATAAAGGGTTTCAAATGACAACTTATATCACCAACATAGAGCGATAAAGGTGAAGTAAAATTGATCAGAAGTCACGTCTGCTAGGTTTGTCCAAAGGTAATACCTGCACGTTTTTTCTGATAGTTGAATCCTCAAGAGGTCCACCAGCAGATAATTTTCTTAACTTTTTCTCAGATTTTTTTAGAAGATCAGTTACTTCATATGTAAGAGCCTCGATCCTGTGCTGATCTTCTTTACCATCCCCAAATGAGGGCATCAAAGCCTTGGCATGAGCTTTTGTTAGCTGTGACATTTTAGAGTGTGCACATTGGATGTTTGCTGCTATTTCTTCAGATACATCAACCCAAGCTGGAGGAAGACCTACTGTCGGTGTCCCCGCACTGCAAAAAGTATAACATTAGCTTGAATGAATGCATATAGTGGGAGCACGAATGAAGCATTTTCATTGAAAGTTGAGTCAAAGTTTCAGAGCGTGCATGTTGGATGTTTGCTGCTATTAAGCACCGTTTTTCCCCCTTTATCAGGAACGGTTGAACACATGTATGCATGGTAAGGGTCAAATTGGTGTCAGCTAAGGCGAGCACTGAGATACCCTTTTCTACAAGATTGTGATTATTGTATGGATTTCTTATATAGGTACCATTTCGCAGAAGTTTATGGGTTCACTCTGCATAAGGATTTAGTACATATCAGTGAGCCTTACAGATTGTGTGTTGACCTCAAACAAAACAAAAACCTTAACTAATATGAGTAGGAAGAGGTGCCACATAGTTCCTCCCCATCTAATGTTCTTAAAGGTGGACTATAATGTCAAATTATGTATGACGATGAACCAGTTCTAGTGGACGAAATCATGTCAAAAGAGGGTCAGAGGACAAGTAGGAAAAAGGGGGTGCTGGCAAGAGTAAAGCTGACTTGTGGTGTCTAAGATGTACTCATGTACATACTTTTCACTGCACTGGTATACGTTTTGCTTATATAGATAACGGTTAACAGCTTAATATACATCGATCTAATACCAGTGCATTAAAAAATTATGTGTATGTAGGATAGTGGAAGTGTATGCAACCTTTCCTATCACACAGAACAAATTGTACTTTCGTTGTGAAAGAAAATAACTATTTGCAAACCTATTGCATAACCTAACATATATGACATTTATAATGAGGTAGAGCAGATCACATTTGAACAACATAATGTAGAATCTTACGAATTAAGACCTTTAACGAGACTTAAAGGCATAATAACTTATTTGTTCAACCCTTCAAAGATTTAAACAGTCAATTAAGCAAAAGCCTAGTCTTTCTCCTCCTTATAAACTTATAAAGCATAAACATTTTGTCACCTTTAGACCTCTCAAAAAGGAATACTGTTAATATTATCTTGATCATGCCCATTTTATGCAGGTCTTTCAGTAAGTAGTTTGATCACGATGATCCAATTATATATGCGATTACACAAGATTACGGGAAACTATTTCAATGCAACCCTTGATGCAAGGAATGTGAGGATCCTAGTAACCAGAAATGCATACATATCATCTCGATCATGTGCTAGCACACAAACAAACAATTTTATAGTATTTGATAAACTAACAGAATAACAAACGAGGGACATACGAGGAGGATGTTCCAGGATCAATGGTACTAAGAGGAGCATATGAGCGAGTTTGCTTAATCCCAGTCATTTCAATCACCGGGCCACCTCCACCGGCATCTGCATTATACGAGGGAAGCCTAACGGTTTTCAATGCATCTCTATACATCTTAAACATAAATGTTCTATTTCTTGTTGCCATTGTATATTATCCTACTTTAACAAAACTTTCTCAAATATCGATTTTGGTTTTGAATATCATCCTGGTCTTTTTTTTTAACAGCAAAGAAGGAAATATATTAGACACTAGCAAGAAGCTAGGAACCAATTACAAAAGAGATGAAATAGCATTACAAGGTTCACAAATCCATTCTACCCATTTTGGTGAGACTTTCTTTTGCCTATAAGTAATCCAATTGAAGGTTGAAAGCTTCACATTATCAAGAATTATGTGCTTGTTGGGCCGCTTTGAGTTGAAGACCATTTCGTTTCAGAACCTCCATATATGCCAAATGGTAGATTGCACAACGGTGTCAAAAAACATTTTGCACGCTGCTGGAACAGGGGCCCTTTTGGCAAGGCTGATGACATCTTGTAGGTTTGAAAAGTTGACGTTGCTTAATTTCTACCAATCAACAACACCTCTCCAAGTTTCTTTTGCTAGCTCACAATAAACGAAATGATGCTCTTCAGATTCTAAAGCGTCATCCTTATCTATCAACAATAATACATGTAAGGATCCAAGATTGACGACATTTTATGAAAAATATAGTAGTACGTTAACCCATTGTCTACAGGTGGTGTTTGGTATTTTGCTTGTTTAATTATAAACGTTTCGGTTTTGCTATTTGTAGGCCTAAGAGTTACGTCTAAAATCAGTTGGTAGTAATTATATGTAGGGGTCAGTGATTTATTATTAAGCTACAAACATTCAACGCATGTTTTATACGTATTCTTTAAGAAGGATAACGTTTAGCGCTTTTCAAAAGTTTTTTTAATGTTTTATTTTATTTCAATTCAACTAAAGTACTTGCGTTACTTGATAATGATGTGACCGGTTCACACCAAACTAGCCCTAAAGAGAATGATGACCATATCTTTTGTGAGAGTGTCAACTAACCCGTCGCTAAAACACGCGAATACCTTTTTATTATCTTTTAAAATATTTAATAATCTTTAAATTGCGAAATCAATTAAAGAATTTACCAATGTAACTTAGTACCTATAAAAGGGGAATGATATCAAAATGAAAATAGTACTTATTCGATAAGATTTTCATTTATTCATAGAATCGTTGTTTAAAGTTTACTTCAACAAAATTAACATATTGTCACGAATAACGTGCAACTGAATACAACTATTTCGTAAAATAACTAAACTATCTGTTTGTCATCGTCACTTCGTGCGTGTATCCACTGGTTATATTATATGATGGAGTAATTATAATATAAAAAAAATTCAAAATACTAATTAAACATGCTAGTTATGTTTTTGCTAATATAATTTTAATCTTTAAGTAATTATAAAGCATAATAGCTTTCTATTTTTAAAAATATTGAATTTTTAACTTACGCAATACATCTTGAAAATAAAAATAATTAATACATGATTAAAATACAATCATATATTCACATTGTGCAACAATTAAAAACATATATCTATAAAAGCATACATATGATGTCTTTTTAAAATGATGGTGCATATAGTTTTGAAAACCGGACCAGACCGGACCAACGGGTTCAACTGGGAACCAAAGTCACCATCGGTTCGGCTAGCCAATAAAATCCGTCCGAAGACGAACCGTCGGAATCGGTAAAAACGAATGAACCAAGCCTCCTCGGGATCGAATTCGTTTTATTTCTTCGGTTAATCGTCATAGGGTACCCGCCACCGCAACTTGCGAGTACCCTAGTTAATTAAACGAACCTGTTTAAAAAGATAAAACAAGTTTTACATGATCCAGTTGACATAATAACATCAGTCTTACTTTTCAATGTTTATAATTCTTATTAGGGATAAATCAAAGAATTACTAATGATAGGCTCGGAACATTATCCTATTGATAGACAAATGTAACTCTCCGATAAGTGAATCATAAGATTGCTAGCTTGGTTTATGATTAAAGGAGAAGAGGACCATCACTACAATAGATTTGTATTATTTTTGTGTTTAGAATATCTTACTATCTTTGTTACAAACATTTTATTATATGGCTAGAGTTACGAGGGTAACATGTGAGGGTTGTTATCCATCAACTCGATGTCAAGAATTCTTTTTTGCATGACGATCTTTCTGAGACAGTTTATATGCATCAGTCTCCTGGATTTCGGGATTCTGTTCATCCTGATTATGTGTGTTTATTACATCGATCTCTCTATGGGCTAAAACAGGCCCCTCGAGCTTGGTTTCAACGGATTGCATCTTACATTACTCGGGTTGGCTTTTCTCATAGTCGTTTTGACTCCTCCTTATTTATCTACAAACAGGGGACTGATACTGCTTATTTTTTATTATATGTGGATGATATTGTTCTCACTGCTTCTTCTGAGGGTTTATTGCAACGGATTATTCGTTCTTTGCATCAGGAGTTTGCTATAACAAATTTAGGTCCACTTAATTATTTTTTAGGTATTTCTGTCACGTGTGATTCTTCAGGTTTATTTTTGTCTCAGAAGAAGTATGCGGTTGAGATTTTAGAGAAAGCACATATGGTTAATTGTAACCCTAGTCGGACTCCTGTTGATACTGAGTCTAAACTAGGTGTTGATGGTGATCCGGTATCTGATCCGACTTTGTATCGGAGTCTGGCAGGTTCTCTCCAGTATCTTACTTTTACTAGACCGGATATTTCTTATGCAGTTCAGCAGGTTTGTCTTCATATGCATGATCCTCGGGAGCCTCATCTCTCTGCTCCTAAGAGGATTTTGCGGTATGTTCAGGGTACTCTACATTATGGTTTGAAGTTATTTTCTTCATCTACCACAGATTTGGTTGCATATTCTAATGCGAATTGGGCTAGGTGTCCCACTACTCGGAGATCGACTTCAGGGTATTGTGTATTTCTTGGCAACAACTTGCTTTCTTGGTCCTCTAAGCGCCAACCGACGCTTTCTCGTTCTAGTGTAGAGGCGGAGTATCGTGGTGTTGCCAATGCAGTTGCTGAGACTTGTTGGTTGCGTAATTTATTGTGTGAGTTGCATACTCATTTGTCTTCTGCTACGCTTGTTTACTGTGATAACGTTAGTGCAGTTTATTTGTCTTGCAATCCAGTTCAGCATCAGTGTACCAAGTACATTGAGATTGATATTCACTTTGTTCTTGATTTCGTTGCTGCGGGTCATGTTCGAGTACTTCATGTGCCTTCTAGATATCAGTTTGCAGACATTTTAACCAAGGGTTTATCGTCAGCATTGTTTGAAGAATTTCGCTTTAGTTTGAGCGTCCGGTGTCCTCCTGCTCAAACTGCGAGGGAGTGTTAGCCTGTAAAATTATCATGTGTATTCGTATTGGGCTCAAGCCCGCATCTAGAATCATCTATGTATTTGTATATATATTATGTCGTATAATGAATAACACACATACATTTATCCCACTTACATTTACAAGCAATTCAAATAAATTTTTTATTTTTATGAGATTTGTTAACAACATCAATCAAGTTGTTAACAACTCAATATCCTATATTCAAGCTTAAACATTATATTTATAGCTCAAACTAGTGGTGGGCAGAAAAACCAAAAAGATCGAAACCAAACCTAAAATCGAAAAAAAACCAAACCGAAATAACCGATAAAAATAATAAACGATGGTTCGGTTTTTACTTTTTCAAAAACCAAAATGTTCAGTTCGGTTTTTGTCAAAAAACCGAAACCCTAATAACCGAACCGTAGCGATTTTGTCATACAATAATATATATTTAATATAATATAAACAAATAAGTAAGTGAATCAAATTTACAAATTCATATTTATTTTGTGGGTGGATTTGTAATATAATTGTCTTAACGTTTATGTGAGTGCTCGACATTCATGTGTGTTTACTTGACCATGTATTATTTTTTTTGTGAGTATCATGCATCTAATATTTTGTAGATTTTAGTTCTCTTTTCATGTCTATATGATCTGTTTTTTTAAAGTAATTGCCTTGTAAAAATTAGCTGGGACAAAACCATAGAACTAGAATTTGAAACTGCAGTGAAATAATGATGTGCATATCCTGTCTAGTTTGGAATTATTCTAGCAAATTAAATCCTTTTTATTTACTTTCATGAAACTTTTTGTGAAAAATAGGCTTGAATCGATGGCTAAAGGTTAAAGCAAAACTTGTTTTTAAACCGCACCGAACCAATATTAAAAAGTAAAAACATTTAGATCCCTGGTTGTGATTTTGTAGCTTTCCACACTCTTAGATGACCTATAACTAATGAAATCACTTTATGTAATAAGTATTGTGCCTGTATCTAATTGTTATTGCAGTATAAACACATGTGAAACTAAAGAAATAACAAAGCCTTGTATCACTAAATTGATAATTAAAAAACATTATACAAGTTACAACATATTTATATATAAAAATTGGAACACCCTAATATAGCTAGTTAAACAAAAAAACAATTTATTAGGCTAGCAATACCAACATAGTTTTTATGAATTTACAAATTAGTGTTACACATACACTTGTAGTTTGTAATTTTATAATTACAGATTTCTTCATTCGTGTATATACAGGCTGTTAAGTAATTCCTGTTTTTTCATGTATTTCAGGCTGCTAATTATCTGAACATCAAGGGCCTTCTTGATTTGATGTGTCAAACTGTTGCAAACATGATGAAAGGCAAGACTCTCGAAGAAATCCGCAAGACATTTAACATCAAAAACGATTTCACTCCTGAAGAGGAGGAAGAAGTTCGTAGGGAGAACGCATGGGCTTTTGAGTAATGATTTGAGTATTGAATACCATTTGTCGTGCAACGAAAAACAATTTACTTCAAGAATTTTCACTGTTAGCTGAGACTTACTTAAAATTATGTTCTTAAACTTGATACTATTTTATACAAGTTTTTGTGTTACGTCTTTCAATAATCAATACATCGTAGGGGTGTTTGGTATTGTTGTTTTATTGGTCTTTTATTTATTAGGTTGTGTTGTTTGTTTTATATAAGACCTGTAACGATACATTTTTTAATTAATATAAAATCATTTTATAAGTATTTATTAATTTTAGCGAAAACATGTGGTCACTAAGGTTTGGAGTCTAAATTTTCTGCCCACAGAAAGAAAACATTTGATTTAAACTACTTTTTTGTTCACAAAATTTATAGCGACGACACTAGAAATGTAGTCGCTAAACGTCAAAAATGGCGTGGTGTGTTTATGTGACAATTAACATCATATGATGAGCTACGATCTTTGTAGAGATGTAAAGCTCAGAAATGTGCAACAAGTGAATATTTTGAAACACGCTAACTTGATGAAGATTCAAAGATTAGCAACAAAAAATACTTGTGGTTAAAGGCCTAAAATTAACCTAAATATGTTGTAGGGCGAGAATGGTATTGATGGTCAAAATCCATGTCAATGTATGTTCAAGAACACACTTGATTTTAGGTTTCTCTCCTCTACCTACAATCTATTTAGACGACTATACAAATAGCAGATACGTAGAGTTTGTAAGCAAACTTCTAGACTACATATTGACCATATATACGCACACATGTTTGTGAACAACGAAGTCGGTGCTGAATAATGTTGATTGACCTACAATCCCAAATATATATAGAAAGTGGAAACACGAGACTTATATGCATACACTTAAAGATACAATTAGAGAAGATCAAAATCATAGTAAACATGTAGTAAAATCACTTTCAAAGTTCACATTCATATCCAGATCTTGTGTTTATTATGTTGACTTAAAATTTATTTATTTTTCTCATTCTTTTATTTTGTATATTTTTTTTTTCTAAATGCCAGATTGCATAAGATTATAAGAATCTATATCTATATCTATATATATAATAAAAGAAGTTTTTTTTGAACCTTGCCACCTCATTTAAGCCACCTAGGCAATGTGCCACGTCATTTAAGCCACATCACTTAATCCACATGTACAAGAACCTGTTAATGAGCTGAATTTTGATAGCTGTATTTTTAGGATTGTTTCACCACCTTAATTGCTAATTCCTTATATACTTCTATCAGTTATTAATTCTGTTTGACTATTCCTTAAACATACAAGGAAATTAGTTACCGTATTTCTTCAAACTTCTCAATTCTTTTTATTGTTTTCAAATTTCAAATAATTCATAAAATCAAAATTTTGTTTATTGATATAGTGATTGACAGGAAGACACCTCACTATTATGAATTCACTGTCAATCAATCAGTTACGTTTTTTTTCAGTAGCTAAAACATTTGTTTTGCATCCAAAATTTCTTCGTTGTGAGATGAACATGGAGGTTTTTATTGAATGCATATGGACGATCTCTCAACAGAGCAACAAGAAATGTTAGTTTTTTTTCCGTTTCTTTTGAGGTAGGGATTTATTGTGTTTTATTTAAGGTTATTTAAACTCTGAGTAGAACCCAATGACCTCATTCTTCTTTTATCTAATTCTAAATTGATTTCATGTCTTATGTGTTTGCCTCTATATTAATCATGTTTTAGGTGTTTATGATTGCAGAAATGCGTAAAAAATGATGCTTGTTGAAGTGTTCATAGGTGTTTGATCAAAAGCCTTTAAGAACCATCATTAAAAGTGTCATTCTAACACCAGTTTTGAATTATATCTCATATGTGATTATAACCTTTTAGTGTCTAAAATACATATAATCTTTTCTATGTTTATTTTCAATTTGGGGTGTTTTGCTGAAAGCTTCTCTAACTTTGGTATAGGTTGTCTCCGATTGCAATTGAATAGAATGTTGTCTAAATGCTAAAAGGAAGCGCATTTGCAGGTTTCCTCAACCTCATCAAGTATGTTATTTTATCGTTACTCAAGTCATTTAACCTTATTTTTATTTTTTTTTATTTAATAATTTTTTTGATTTTATGTTTAAATATTTTATTTTTTTTTTCTTTTTTTATTTTTTTTTTTTTTTTAAAAATTTATTGATTTTTTTTTTTTTTTTTCATCAGTATCGTGTACCATACAATTTTGTTAATGGGAAGTGGTTAGTCCAAAAATGCTAATAGAGGCTTGGCCAAAACTACGCGCGAGACCTACACGGCCGTATCCCCTGCCGGCACCCATAAGCCGATTACCTTACTTAGAGCGATTAATAGCCATTCCTTAATATCAAGCCAATAAACCAAAAAAAACAAAGAAATAAAAAACAATCCACCCCACCATTCCTCTACACCACGTCCCCCCCGCGTCCCACACGCAACGTCAGAAAGGAAATTAATTAGAAAATAATAAAAAAATTAAAATAAAATATAATAAATGAAATTTAAAATAAATAAATAAATTAAAATTAAAAAAGACAAATGAAGTAAAAATTTATGAAAATTATAATTATAAATAATTAGAAAAAATTTTATAATATTAATATATATATAAAATAAGGGATAAGATATTATTTAAATAATAAATAAATTATATTAATTAAAATTATATAAAATAATAAAATATAATAAAAAAATAAATTATTATTAAAAATAAAATAAATAAATTAATAAAAATAAAAATAAGAAAAGAAAAAAATAAAAAAATTAATTAAAATTAAATTTAAGAAAATTTAATTCATTTTTATATTTTTTATTAAAAAAAATACAAATATTAATATAAAAATATATATAATATATTATTTTTTATAATTAGTATATATTAATAATATACTTATTTATTAAATATAGAAAAAAATTATTAAAAATTAATTATTTGTAAAATAAAATTATATATATTAAATTAATTAAAAAATAAAATAATATTAATAAATAAATTAAAAAATATAAATTTATTTTTTTTTCCCAGTTTTGTCTTTTGGCCTTCCCTTATTTTTTAAACATAAGTAGTAGGGGATTTGTTATTTTTGTCTTTATAAATTTAAAAATTTATTAAATTTTAAATTTAAGGGAGTTTAATATAAACTATGATAGGATAACCCGCAATAGACCTCATTAAGTTTACTTATTCTTTTTAAAATGATTTTTATATATAATATAATAATCTAATTCGAAAATTTGAGATTCACGGTATTGACATTTAATATGTTTATTGGTGGCCGATTGGCTGCCCCTGCTAATAAAATGATGCAATTGTTAGTTTAATAGGTGAATAAGATTGCAAAGGGAAGGCAGCGTAAAATTGGACACATGATGAGGGTGGGGGCTAGATTGAATTTTATACTCAATGAGACACATGGATGAGGGTTTTATGAAACGAAGAGTACCTCTCCCCTCAAGCTCATACAGATGACACTCTGCCCTCCAAACCCCCCTCCTCCCCCACCCCATAAAAATACCCCCCAACACCCCGTAACCAAAACTTAACACGGTGTTTTACTTACCCCCTACATGTTAATGCACCTCCCCATATGGATCTTCCCCGTAGTTCGATTGTAAATCATAATTAAGATGCCTAACCCCCCTCCTACCACTCACTTCTTAGATATAAACCTTTGAGTGTCTAAAATACAAATAACTCTTTTCTATTTTTATTATATTTTAATTTGTGTGTGTTATTTCTGAAGCTACTCAAACATTTATGTATAGGAAGTTCCTCCGATTGCAATTGAATAGAATGTTGTCTAAATGCTAAAAGGAAGCGCATTTGCAGGTTTCCTCAACCTCATCAAGTATGTTATTTTTTATAATGATAGATAAGCTATTAACCTCCAATTAAGATGCAGTTCTTTCACATTTTAAATACTCGATCAAAACAATTTTGGCGAAATATAGTGCTTAATCTACTGCTTAATTGTAACAAGAAGAAAATGTTGTATCTGTGGAGATAACTAATACTTACAAAATGTGTTAATTTTGTTCTGCTAACTATAGAACGTTGCATATCTATATTAAGGGCTTTTTTAGGTATGGGAATTGCATGAACCTGGATTTTTCAAAAAAATTAAGAATGAATGATCATTTTGTAGGAAACACTATTTAAACATATCCTTTACTAACCACATATTAAAAGCATTCGATGTGATCCAAGCAAGCCTAACTATAGATGATTACCTTTATTGACCGCAGATTCAACCCATTTACTTGTAAATGGGTCAATCCAGGACATGTTGTATTCCTTATAGGTTGAATTGGCAAAAAAACAAAATCATATTGCAATAAAACGGGTCTAAATTTCGCCAAAATTTATTATTATTTGCTATGTTGTGCTTAGGTGTTGATAAAAATGCTCAAAACTGATTTCAATACACGATTCGATATTGCTTACTTCAAACTGGTTTATCTTTGCTTATTTCTTTTTAATCATTGTATGTTAATGATCATCAGTATGCAATGTTATTGCTTCTTTTATGTTGACATATTCAAAAAGGTTTATAGAAATCAAGATTTTCACATTAACATCCTTTATTATTTAAACACATGATATGTGTTTTTTTCCCGTATTCAATTACTCATCTCAAATTTGTTAAGGATTCAATTATTTTCGTATCTAGAATAGATGTTATTCAATTGTCGGGTAGGACGTTTTGCGTTTTGCTATTGTTTCCTGGCCGTCGATTTACTTACATATATATAACATCTTTTTGTCAAATTTATTATACTTACATACATGTATATAAGAACCTTTGTCTTAGTCTTTTCTGTATATTTGCCTAATTTATATCTCACTTAAAATGGGGCGCCATAGGTTTTCAAATGGATTTCAGTTGTTTGAGTGGTGTCCTTTTTAGAAGTGATGTTAAAAATAAATTCACTCAGGTGAAAGCACACAAGTTGTTGTACGATGACATGGTTGCCAATAATGATCAGATAGATGACGATGTTTTA
>BQNB010110642.1:0-22513 GCA_026074375.1 Tanacetum coccineum | reverse complement strand
CTTGCTCCCAAAGATTTAAAATGAAGGTTTTTTGATTGTGGATTAGGGACGGCAGTAGCAAGGAGAACCAAGGAGAAGAGAAAAAAAAATTTGTTTGCTAGATCTAAAATGAAGTGGTATTAGTTTATATAGGGGACATAGTTGATGGTTTTGAAATTTGCATGCAATCCTATTGGTTTATGGTGGAGGTGATGTTGGTGCCAATTTTAGGGACCCATGGGGAGGGTTTTTATGTTTTTTTCTTTTATATAATGCAAGTATCATTTAATTGGTATAGTTTAATTTGTATAAGTCGCGAACATTCGGTAAATACGTAAAACGTCATAAAATGTAACTTTTAGGATAGTTTATGATTTTGTTAAATTATGTTCTCCCATGTGTTTTGACATTGTTATAATGTTATTTGAGCATATCGTTGGTTGTTAGGACCGTTAACTATGATCGTTAGGTCAAAGGTGCGTTCGTATAACTAGGGTTCTTAGTAAAACAAGCGTTGAATGCTAAAGTAGTATGACCACATAAAAGTGACTCCATAAATAATTAGAAGAGTCAATTAAACTTTGTTTGCTTTCGGTTACTAACCTCAAAAATTGACGGATGTCACACATCTGGAAGTTCAATGCTTGTTTTTGCACCAACAGCATTAACCTTATTTGTGCTAGCAGCATTAACATTGTTAGTGCTGTTAACATTATCCTCCTTCTCTTGATCTTTATACTCTCTATATTTTCTTGGATCTTCGTCAACCTTCTTTCCATCATCACTTGAAGGTTTGGATCCATCATCATGAGAACTCTTTGGATCTTGGGAAAATGGTCGATCAGCAGTCCATAATGGTAAAAAAATGTAATCTTTGACAAGTTCTATCTCCTTTCTAGCTTGACCTGCATTATCACTTGTATTTGTACCTGCAAAACCATTAGACTATATACCTGCAACAATTGGCTCATAATTTGTTGTTCTTGTTAGTGCATCAATATCAAATAGCCAATCTAGTCCATTCCCTGCAACATTATATTTCTGTTCTTGTTAGTGCAATCAATATCAACAATAGTCCAAATTCTAGTCCCATAATCCCTGCAAGACAATATGGTGTACTTTCACTGACCCTATTATGCAAGTCTTCTTTCTTCCTAAACCGTATACCTTGTTTCTACTATTGAATACTCTAAAGGCTTTCACTATTCAAATGAGTGCCCAATAAACGAAAACCTTCTCACCGCCTGTTAACCTCGCAAATTTTCAACCTAAGTGTTATCAACATTGGTATTAGAGCGACAATTCGTAACAGGCACACACCGCCAAATGAGGCGTGCTCTCATCAAAACCTTAAAGATATTGTATTTTATCCTACCCCCATCGACAACAAAGTATCAAACAATGGATCTTATCTATAGTAGGCTATAACCTACTAACACTTTTACTTTTGCGCACATAGCAACGGCAGTATAACTGCTTTCATCTATGTCTACTCTGCTGAAAAAGAGTATTGGCAAATTAGACAATCAGCAATAGCATATAGTTCTACTATTTGAAAGCACCTCAATTATTGTCTATATTCCCTCCTTTCTGTCAACCTATTTTGTTGATGATGATTTCTAGCATAACTAAATTGTTCTCAGAATACCCTTTCATTTCACAAAACTGACAATCTCTTTCTCTATCTTGACACATCAGTTCCATAAACACATCTAATCACAACTTTAACCTTATGATCTACTAGATTTTTCTACCCCAGTTATAAAGGTACTCAGAATGCCATAGTCTCATCACTACGTAACTAGAAAGGAAAACCCATGTAATAACCCTACTATAATCATTTTGTGACAACCAGGGCAATACACTATTTCTTCATAAGGCTTGTTTATAAATGTTGTAACCAAACAAGTCCATATGCAACAAATGATAAAGGAAAGACTGATTGAGCTTTCTCTGTTTTATCTTACAAGAGGCTCTATTTGCTTTCCCCTTTTGACAAGCAACACAAGTATTGTCATTTTCAAAAGTTTCGGAAGGTAAACCTCATTACAAAATTTTCCCTGTAAACCCCAAATTATACCTAGGTTTTAAAGATTAAAGTAGACCCTAGCCTATTATGCCAAAGATTTTAGAATTCGATCGCAAAAGCGGATGTGTCTTTGCAAAAAATCAAGTCTAAACCTCTTATAGGAACTATGTTCTTTAAAACAACACTATACATATTGGGTTCTTTCTCTAGAAACACTACAAGTAAAACATAACACTTTCATCAATTAACATAAAGTTAGTAGGATAACACAATACATCATGTCCATTAAAAAGACACTATTCTTTTTATCACAACATTTGTGAGCACTAAGAGAGATTAACTTTAACTCTCTCACAAAATATACATTTTCAAAATTTAGATTACCAATTTTAATGGTACATTTTCCTGTGATTTTCCCTCTTTTGGGGTTCTGATGCGTACAGTTTTATACCCGTAATATAATATAATAAATATGAAAATTACCAAACTACCCTTGAGTACAAAAATAGTAGTAAAATTTCTCACAAATATATATAAAAACGTATATTACCGTAAGGAATTTACCAAGGGATCCTTTGTATTTCCCTAGACATTTATGAATGAGACCACGTTTAGTGTTGGACAACAATGATTTGAATAATAACGAAGATTGATTTGATTATCTATTTCTATGAATAAAAAAAACAAGTAAAATAAGCAAATAGTAACAATTAAACTCAAAAACAATTAACGGGTACAAAGAAAACGCAACAATAAAGCAATTAAACTAAAATTTCAGCCTACGAAAGCAAATTTAATTTCTAAACCTATATTAAGATAAAAGAAAATTTTCTAAAAAAAATTTAATTTTTTTTCCATTTTTATCTGAATTAAAACTAATTAAATGAATTAAAAATCCTATAAAATAACAAATTAATCCCTAAAAATTCTAAAAAAATTATTTTAGACTTTAGAAAAATCTAAGAAATGATAAAAACTCATAAAACTATTTTTAACTATTTTTTTATATTAAAATCCTATTTAATAAAACTAATTTAAAAAGTTAAAAATGGAAATTAAAATCTAAAAATGGTAAAAATGATTTTAATGCTTGTAAACCTAAAAATATTTAATCTAAAACTAAAAACTATTTTTTGTATTTTTAAAAATTAATTTTCTATTTTTTTATAGCTTTTCTAAAATTTTAAACTAAGAAAAATGATTAAAAATAAACAAATAATGGGAAAAATCCCAAAAATTCACGAAAAGTCCTAAATGCAACTAGGAATGCAAGAAAAATAAACACAACCTCCCAGCTTATTTAATAAGCTGGAAAAAAACTAAATAAGTGCACGGCTTATATGAAAAAGGAAATACAAAAAAACTAAGTTAAATATTAAGTGCAAACAAAAGAGAATGGATGAGCTATTGTAGCAAAGTTGGTTAACAATAGTTTTGTGGAGCTTTGTGAGTGAAAAGGCTAGGTCCGTGGGTTCAATCCTATGCCTAGCTTTGTGCATTTTATTTTTTTATTTATTATTTTTTTTGAAGATTTATAAAGCAACAGAAATAAGGACAAAAACAAAGAACTTTTGTGAAAACAATTTTTTCTGAAAGTTAGAGAATAAGCTGGAAATTGCTTAAAAATAAGACAGATTACATTAACTAATTTTTTTCTTTTTATATCAAAATTTAAAAACTCTAAAAGCTTAATAAGCTGAATCTAATAACAAAAAGGCTACTTTTTAAAACCCTATCTAACCTAATAAGCTAGTATGAAAAGATATAAACACAAATTGGATATAGCCATAACTGAAAAGTCCAAATAAGCTCTTAATGAAAAACCAAAACCAATCAGCTCTTTGAGGCAGGACTTATGAAGCTTAAATTTAAGCTAGCAAATTATTTTAAGAAAAATGACTTGTACCATACTTAAAGCTTATCCCTACTAGCTACACAAATCTACTTTGTAAAGAGAGACTTCAAAACCTATTAGCTTAATGAAAAAAACACTTTGAAAAACAACCACTTATTTCAGAACATACTGGAATTACTCTTAAGTTTTGAAAATGAAAAATGACTGAATTTAAAGGCTAAAAACAGATAACTAAATAAGCTACTTTTTGAAAACTAAGTTGAAACAGATTGACACTGTCCCTAGACCTACTTGTAAACCAAAAATCAAATCCTATAAGCTACTTATACCCTCTGAATTATTAAATTGAAAGCAGCTACTTGTCTTTTTAAAACTGCTGGTGCAGTTTGCACTTGAGTGACCAATACTCAAATCCTTTTATTGCAGACCCAAGAAAACAATCCTAACACACTTAAAACATAAAACTAAAGGCAATTAAAGCAATTACTAAATCTAGAACTGAATTAAGCTAAAATTACAGATAACACTTAACAGATTATGACTTATATCAAACTAACCAATCAAAACCTAATTAACTCTAACCTAACTAATTAACATAGCATTAACAGACTTAGCTTTGAAGATGAAAAAAAATTCAAAGACCAAATGGCCACTAGCAGTACTAACTTGTGGTTAGTACTACTATGCCAAACACCCCTTTAAACTGTTTCAAATTCATTTAAGCTTATGAAATTTAAATCTAATGAATAAAACTTGATTACCAGATAACAAACAACTATTAACAGACCTTATGAGCTTATACCAACAATCAAATAAGCCAGAATCATTAAGCTACTAGTTATGCTAATATTTTTAGATTTTTATTAATTTATGAGACAATATGAAGAAAACTAAGATCTATATTAAAAAACTTAGATACAGATTATCAAACTTAACTAATAAGATACAAAAAGCAATTAAAAACATAAATAAGCAAGTAAATAAGCAAATTAAGCAGATTTAATCTAAGAGTTTAAAGACAAAAATGGTAAAATGAGACTTACAATTGCCTTAGCTAAACAAAGGCTTTAAAAACTCGAGGAGCTACTCTACAGCTCTAGCTTATCACAAGGATAAGCTAGTAAAAGTCCCATAAGCTCTTCCTTTGTAAGCTTATCATCCAAATAGCTCAAATTCATATTTATATCAACGGTATTATGATTTTAAACATTTAAGTAGATTATTGATCAATTTGAGCTCTAATATAAGCTTAGAGACTTAGAGAACTTATAATGAGCTTGTGAGAAGCTTGTGATTGATTTAAGAGCTTATAGAAAACAAGAGCTTTAATAAGAAAATTACATTTAGAAAAGATTACAAAAGCTACTTGTCTAAAAGCTATAAAGGAAAAGATCCGACCACTTGTGAGTGAGTGAGCCTTGTTATTTATAGCCTTGAATTGAAGCTTCTAGGTCTTCTTATCCCGCTCCTCGTCCATTTGATCACGACCCTTCATTAATTTCCAATCATTGGATTCCCATTCTTCACCGTTGGATTAAATAATGAGCACACGGATTGCCAACGTGGCATTCCGTGTGTCAGACCTTTTGTGTTTCTTTTGTACTAGATTTAGTGCAAAATATCCATTATTGGTGTGCTTCTTGTCAATAACACGTGTCAATCCTTATGGGTTTTGACCAATGAGAGCCTCTCAAGACGTTTCCCTTTGCCAGCTTGTACCTTGATGCTTGAATTACTAAGCCACGCTGTCAATTGCCATTTACCCTTTGTTTTGAGCTTATGGTTAAATGAAAGAGATGATGAATAGTAAAAACTATTACGCGCCTTTTTTTTCTTTATAACAGTTTGGTTTTGAGAATTTGACTGGGGAGTTTAGGTCGTTGACCTGGGTTGGGTTTTTTATAAAAAGAAATGGGCCGGGTGCATTTGGGCTTGGGTTATTTGAAAGGGCAACGGGTTATTGGTTTTATAAGATTTTAACGACCGTTATCTCTTTATTATAAAGGAGATAACGGTGTTAGGGTTTTAGGGATTTTTGTGAATTTGGCTTAACATTAAGGGTATTTGTGGTATTTTCAAAGGTTTTGTCTTCTTGTGATTGACCAATATTGACCATGGGTTGACTTTATTGACCTTTGTGTAGAAATATTCCGGCTCTTTTGTACTTTATCCGTTCCCGTGTCCGTGTTTGTCCGGTTTTGGCCGTTTTCTTGTAATTTTTGCAACATCTGTACCTACACAATCATAAAGATAAAACAAGCAATATACAAGCATTTTATGCACAATTTCATCTTTTTAGGGCCATTTTTGATATAAAACAGATATGTGTTTTCACACATATCAAAATTCCCAAACTAAGTGATTGTGTGTCCTCACGCAATATTATATGCTCTAAAACCAAATACCTCAAAACTTCTCCAAACTAAATCTTTGAAAATAGCAAAGACTTTCGTGGAGAGAGTTAAGAAATCACAAGCTTTAAAACACCCCACTTTCCTATTTTTCAAAACTTTTTTCATTTTTTTTAATGATTTTTATGATTTATATCCTACAACTTATTCATGTGTGACATAATGTATTATTTTCATTATTCATTGATAACTTTTAGGATCATGGAACAAAAAGCACATCAAAGTGTCCAAATGGATAAATTCATCGCACCTAAATAGAACAACGTTGTCGAAAGACGAAACTGTGCTCTTGTTGAGGCTGCACGAACGATGCTTTCGGCTTTTAAACTTCCTTTATTCTTTTGGGGTGAAGCAATTGCAACCACATGCTATACTCAAAATAGATCAATAATAATCCCAACTCATGAGAAAATAGCATATCACATCATTAATGACAGAAAACCCTCAATTAAACACCTTCACATCTTTAGTTGCACTTGTTACCTAACCAGAGTGTAGAGTAACTTTAGTTAGATGAAGAAAAAAGGGGATTCAGCTTTTGGTGGGATACTCCACTCAGTCAAAGGGATATGTGTCTAAAAACAATGAGACAAGGTTGATAGTTGAATCCATCCATCTCAGATTTGATGGATCAAGTGATGTTGAACGTATGTTGCGAATGACACTTAAGGCCTCGTTCCCCAATGTCAAAAGGCGGTCAAAATTATGATTAACCCCCCCCCCCACCCCTCCCCCCCAATGACCCCGCACCAGAACTACAAAATGTTTCTCCTTCAGCAGATACAACAGTTCCATCACAACAGGTGTTGGATCTTCTTTTTGGTCCTTTATACGATGAATTTTTCAATGATGGTACTTCTCGTGTCAACAAGTCTTTTTCTCCCACTGACAATTCTATTCAAAAAGACACACTACCTTCAACGCATATTCAACCTACATCAGAATCGACAACTCCAACAAATGTTCATGATGAGGAAAACAACGATAATTAAGCAGAATTTACCAATCCTTTCTATACACCGGTACAAGAAAATGCTGAGTCTTTCTCACGTAATATTGGTAATTCAAATATGCATACCTTCAATCAACCTCAAGATTCCGAATACCGATGGACAAAAGATTACCCGTTAACTCAAGTTCATGGCAATCCATCTAAGCCAATGCAAACAAGATGACAACTTGCAACAACTCCTGAAATGTGTATGTTCGCACTCACCGTGAGTATAATTGAACCGAAAAACATTAAGGACGCAATGGCTGATTCTGCATGGATAGAAGCAATGCAGGAAGAACTTCATCAGTTTGACAGACTACAAGTCTGGAAAATCGTTGACAAACCTTTTGGCAAGAACGTAATCAAGCTAAAGTGGTTATGGAAAAACAAAAACGATGAAGACCAAACTGTAATTCGCAGCAAAGCACAACTTGTAGCAAAGGGTTATGCTCAGGAAGAGGGTATTGATTTCGAAGAATCATTTGCTCCAGTTGCTCGCTTGGAGGCTGTCAGGATTTTTGTCGCATATGTTGCACACAAGTCTTTTCCAATTTATCAGATGGATGTGAAAATGACATTTCTTAATGGTCCATTTGAGGAGGGAGGTTATGTTGCACAACAGAAAACAAACTAATCTATTATCACATCTCAACCACTAAAATTTCCAACTAAAGTAAATCACTAACTTCATAACCACAATCACTCTATCATTAAATCATACACTCACCAAAATACCATAAAACCCCATTAAAACCAACATTTACAAATCCCTACCCAACACCCTAACCCCAACTTTTATTCCCAACAACAAAACATAAAAAACTAATCATCCCATCAAAATTAACACAACCCAAAAAATAAAACCCTCAATTAACAAAACAATTCACCTACTAGTATATCATACCAACCATTTTTCACATAAACAACAAAAATTCAACATATACCCCCCCACCATCCTTTTCCCCCCCCCTTTATCCCCCCCCCCCCCCCCCCCCCCCCCCCCCCCCCCCACCCCACCACACGGTGTGCTCCCCCCCCCCCCCCCCCCCGCGCCCCTGTATTTTTATCAATCAGGCCAAGTACACTTAGAGATTCTTTAAAAAAAAACATGGTATGGAAATAGGAAAAAGCATTCGGTGTGATACACTAATGGCTTCGAAACCTAAATTAGATGCGACTTGAGTGGTGATCCGTAGACCAAAAATGATTCAGTAGTAAAATCGGGTCAATCATGTATTGACATCTAGGAGACCAGTACATAGTGCAAGCAGTTTGTATTGTGCATAGATATCAAGCAAGACCGAGAGTGAAAAAAACCTCAAAGAAGGGTTAAAAGGTTCTTTCTGATACTTAAGAGGTTACCTTAACATGGGACTTGGTATCCGAAGGATTCAGCTTTGTATACTAAACAGCTTTTTCAGATGCCGATCATGCCGGTTGCGTTGATACTCGCAAAAGATTCTGGTGGGAATTACATATCCTAGGTAATCATTTCTCAAGGAAACAAGGTGAAAATGGATATAATTATAATGTTAATGTTGTCAGAAATGATACCCAATTGCTGATATGTTTACGAAAGCCTTATCCGAAGATAAGTTTTAGTATCTTGTCAGGCGAATTGGTATGAGATGTTTGACTCCAGTAGAACTGGAGGTTCTGACAAACGCATCTACTTGATACTTCATCAAACATCACCATGTACATATTCTTGAAAAAAAGAAAAATACAAAAATATAAAATTTCAAAAAGAAAATACAAAATCAAAAAATCAGAAAATGTTTCAAAAAATATTCTTCTCGACATGTCTCTTGGAACCGATAACATTTACGTACCTAGAAATGTTGATTAATATCAACACGGGCGTGTAAATGAAGTTCGAACAGGAGTTTCAAATGTTTTCAAAACATGTCATTTCTAATTTTTCTTGATGACTTGTAATCACTCTCAGATTGCAACTCGGACCCGACCGACAAAAGAGAGTGTACGCATAAGTGCGCTTATCCTTAGCGTTAGAAGAGAAGTCTTCTAACATTTGGTTTTTCAAAAAGTTAAACACAAATTTTCAAGAATTTATCAATGACAATTCAAAATCTTTCAAAATTGTGTGTTCAACAATCCAATCCTCATATTGTTTTACAAGACAATTATTCTACATTTGGTGTTATTTTTTAAATGAGTCAAAGTTTAAGGGAGAGTTTTTCTAAAAAACAATGTTTTAATGATTGTTGGATACATCATAACATGAAAATTCTTATGTATTTAACACATTATAAAAGATCTTAATAACATCTACGGAATAATAATGACTATTAAATAGATTGAATATTATAAGATGATTAGGTGGTTGAGCATAATTTTTCAAGAATTCTTCGATGATAATTAATAATCTTTCAAAATTGTGTGCCTCTGATGCTAACCCTCAATTTTATAATTTATTTTACAAATTGGTATCCATTGTTTTTTGGTGTCAAAAACCCCATATGTTAAATCGAGGGGGAGCAAGTTTATGTTCCATATAATTCATGCTAAATAAAAGTTTTCCCCATGGTATTTCAAGACAAATTTTAATCACAAAGTATTTCAAAAACTAAGTGAATTAGTATTTAAAATAAGGGGAGAAATGTATTTAAAATGTGATCTTAAAAATAATAAGTGATTTATCAACTCAAAGTGCTTGATACTCTTCGAAAAAGGTTTTATGGTTACGATCTCATACCCTACAACATCTTATTTTCTCGAGATTCCGAAGTCAATAGGTGGAAGATAGGTATTTAATCCTATGATCCAACCAGAACCGGAGGATCTACCCAAGGACACTCCATAGTTAGAAATAGCAGTCCTTAGGTATAATGGAGTTGAATGTTATAAGGAAGATGCCGACTAAGATTGAGCTTACATTGAACACAATCACAACAAGGTGTTAGTAAATGGGACGTTCTTGGTAGCATTAAAGGGGTTGAGAATTAAAAGAATGTATGATAAAGGGTCTAAAGAAAGTAGCCCTCTACACCTTAGGCAGAAACCGGGTCAATACATATGCTGTCAGAATCACAATGTGATGCTGATGATTGAAGACGACATCATAAGGACCCATTGAGGACAATGCTTCTAACACTTCCTAGCCTTCGGGTTTCTCTCATACAGAAACTTGTTTCATTTGTCTCGGAGATACACACGACTTTTTCTATTGTCTTCTCACTCCTGAGTTAGTTGATATTGAATAGGTGGCAGTCTGCTCCATCCTCCGATTACTAAAACCAAAAACGCACTAATCGAGTCTGAGCCAAGAGATACATAAATAAATTCATTGATGTCACATTCCATTACTAACACTATACGCATTATCCTTGTGGATTATGAGAACATCCGAGTGATACCTTATGTATCCACAATGAAGATAGAAATCCTGCTTAAGCAGGGCATCAAACCAAGCTCTTGGTAGGTGACTTATGAGATTCTTTATGAATCAAATTGTGTCTATGGAAAGAAACGGTATTTGTGCTATTCAATGTGAATCAAACTTTTCCAAGAAATGGAATTGCGGATTAATCAGAAGATTGTAACTATTGATTCACTCTTACCCATGTTGTCTGCTATGAGGGACATTTTGTACTGAGAACTAGCAAGCATGTAATCTAATACATCTGTGTTAGAAGTCCTATGCTTTGAGCTTGAAACCCTGTAGGAGATTCTTTGATTCTACCTGATCACAGGTACGTATTTATACTATAAAGGTCCTACGGAAACCGAAGGTTAATCTAAACAAATCTGGACGAATGACAAAAGCCATATCGACACACGCTTTATTGCTAATGTTTTATTTAGGATACATAAAGATGGAGATGGTGATGCCTTATTCTGTAAGTCGATTCAGTACCACATGCTCTGCTCAAACTACAAAGACATACTTAAGCATCGAGATTCAAGAATCCTAAAGCTCAAGAATTAAAGAACAAAGCTCCGCACAAACTTTTATATACAAGATTCTTCCTTCTAAGATATCAAGTCTATTAAGGGGAGATTGTTAGCAAGCTTTTCAAGATGATGCAAAGATTGTAGCATGTTGGTCTTGATAAAGATCGCAAGGTGGCAAAGACGATCAAGCGAAGGATAAAGATTTAAAGATCTCAGGACGAAAAAGGACAAAGTCAAAGACAATGTACAAAGGCTTAAAGATCAAAAGATCACAAAGCATGAAGGAACAAGCCTACAACAAGATAAAGACCAAGACAAAGACAAGAGCTTGACAAAAGCAATCTCATTGATCTCACGAAGGAGTGTCACAATGAACTCACTTCGGAGGAGATTATTAGCCTCAAAATATTGAGTCGAACAATAGAAGTTCGTTCATTAATTATATTAGGTCTCGGCCGTTAATTAATATATGTTGTAATAGGCTAGATGGGCAAACGGGCTCTTAAATGTAAGCTAACCGCTCACGTGTATCGGGCGAAAGCCCAAGTAAACTCGAGCCCAACCCATTTCAAACCCACGGCCCACTAAGCCTTTTTAAGGCCGGCCCATCTAGGGTATATAAACCCCTCTCCATGTGTGGAGAGAGGGTTGTTGGTCTCATTTGTATTTGTGCAAGTTAATCAACCTCCATTTTTATTCTCTCTTTAGTTTCTCTTTCTAGTTTCTCTCTCTACAATTCTTCTCATCATCCAATCTTACTTCTCTTGTTCATCATTATGAAGTAGAAGTGATTCTTGGGTTACCTACATTTTTAACTTTAGTTTTCAAAAAACCTTATAAAGTACAAATCTTGATTTTGAAATTTTTGGCTTAAAAACTATAAAGTTTAAATGTTTAAGGTACCTATAGATTTAGTAATACTAGTTGTACAAGAAAATTTAGGGAAAACAATCAAAAAAATATGTCTTTTTATGTTTTTAGAATTTTGTGTTTCGTCCTATTGTTAACCGAATTAGCTGCTTTTGGTTTGACTGGATACGCAAGTTATAGGGTTGATTGAATACGCAGCTTTTTAGTTTGAACCGAATACGCAGCTATTGGTTTGACCGGATACGCAAGTTATAGGGTTGACCAAATACGCAACCTTTTAGTTTGAACCGAATACGTAGTTTGTTGTTTGAACCGAATTAGCAGTTTTGCAAGCTTAACCGAATTCGCAGCTCTAAGTATCAACCGAATTAGCAATTTTGCAAACTTAACCGAATTCGCAGCTCCAAGTATCAACTGAATTAGCATTTTTGCAAGCTTAACCGAATTCGCAGCTCCAAGTATCAACCGAATTAGCAGTTTTGCAAGCTTAACCGAATTCGCGGCTCCAAGTATCAACCGAATTAGCAGTTTTGCAAGCTTAACCGAATTCGCAGCTCCAAGTATCAACCGAATTAGTAGTCTTGCAAGCATCACCGAATTCGCAGTTTTCCTTTGACAACCGAATTTCGAATTACACTTGGACCTGGTAAGTGCTTAATTACACATACCTTTTACCTATAAAAACGAGCTTAAATGACCAAAAACAGACATAAAATAACAAATATATGTTTGTTTTGCTTTGTATACTCTGCAGGTATCGAATATTTACTAAAGGACAAAAACAAAGCCAAAACCGACAAAACCAAGCACGGGAATGGAAAGAGCGTGAAAAGTCAAAGTCAAAGACATGTGCATCTTAAATGGACTAACCCGCGCCTCATTTAATGGGTCGGATCAGCCCATAAAGCTTTATCTATAAGCCTTATATGTCTATAAAGTCTAATCTAAAACAATCCTAAACTGGCCCAAGATCAAAAGTCCAAAAGCCCAAATACACATAACCCTGTTAGCCCATTACCCTTTTAACACCTTTGCATCGTTAGTCCATAGGGACTAACACTGCTAGTCCCTAACTTTTACACAGTTAGCCCCTACATCCCTTAACCCATAACACCCTTAGTCCTTTTTCCTAACACTCATTCCAAATTAAACTAACAGTACCCTAAAACCCAATTCCCGCCAAAACCCCACACTATTCACCATCCCTATCACTCTCACCCTGCAAACTAACAAATCAAACTCACACCCCACTAACATATTCCCCCAGACTATAAATCCACGCTGGCAATCCTATGAATGTTTATTGGTTGATGGGACGTGAACATAATCAAGGGCTGAGATGGGCTTAAAGAAGCACAAGAGGGTTTCAATGGCTGAGATTGGAAGGCTTGGAGAGCACGCCCAATACCTCTCACAGAAGAAACACACCCTCAAGACCTAGAATCTTCTCTATTCGGCTATATATAGAAGACTAGTTTCTTAGTTTTAGGGCATCTAGTCTTAAGTAATTTTAGAGTAGCATTTTTATTGTATTTTCAGCTTAATTTAGTCTTTAATCAGCTTATTGTAACTTGTCTTTAAGTATTGTAAAAGTTTTAAGGTTTAATGAAATTTCAAGTGTTTATGCTAAAATCTATTTTCTTTATGTTAATGCATTATAAGCTTTGAAAATATTCTAATAAGCTCTTGTTTAAGCTCTTATTTAATCTGTTTTCATAAAGCAATAAAATCTGTTAAGTAATTAAGAAAAATTCACAAAAATTCACCCATCAAATACCTCAGCTTATTTTGGAAGAAAAGCCAAACCTAGAAGGGCTTTTAAGACCATACTAGCTTGTTTTTAAACAAGCTAGAGCTTGTTGATAAGCTCTAAGAGCCATTTAAGCCCTTGTTTAAGCAAAGGGCCTTGTAAGTTTTCATTTTTCCATTTTTAGCTTATTTATTGTTTGCTTATTTTACAGCTTATTACTGCTGATTTATGCTTGTTATTAATGTTTATTGCTTATTTATGCTTGATCATAGTTTAAATCTCTTTTATTCATGTTTTAGTATAAAACTGTCACTTTTAACTTAGTACTGCTTATTTTGATTGCTTATTGTTAAGGGCTTATCAGTAGTTGGAATTTGCTTATTAAGTTTTAACATTGATAGTTTGCTATCTGTTTTTAAAAATCTTAGTTTAAATCAGTGAAAATCATAGCTAAAAATGGATTTGAGAAACTTAAAGGAATGTTTGGGTTAAGAACTAAAATGGGTCAAAATGAGTACAAAACTGTTTTGGGTCACTAGGCCAACTTTAACCATCTCTTTTAAGCTGTTTTAATCAATTTTCAAAAGTTGTTAAAGTCGAAAATTGATTTTTTAAGGTTTTGTCTACAAATTCTCTTAATCTGTGGACTTAAAACTTTTTCAAACTGTTTTTTATTTGATTTTTACTAAAAAGTTGTTTAAAGGTTTTGTTTATGCTTCATGTAGTGTTTACTAAAAAGTTTTTATTTGGTCAAGTGTACTTTAGTCTTGTGATTTAGGTTCTCAATCTGTCAAGTGTATTTTTCAGATTTAAAGTTTTAAAAAAGCCATTTTAAATCATAAATTTAGATAAGTTAAAATTAGTTTTAGGATCTGATTTTCATAGCACAAGCTCATTGTGCTATAAGCTCAATCTGTTTTCACTTTATAGCTTATTTCACATGCTTATGTGTTCTTTATCTTAGCTTAAAAGTAGTAATTTAACCTTTTTAAACTGTTTTTGATGCCTTCTGTCCTTAAGCTTTTAAGCCCCTTATAGCTTATTTTAATTACTTATTTTTGTTTAGTAGTGCTTATTAGGGTTAGGTAAACATATGTTTTTAGCTTATTTGCTTTCCTTGTTGCTTATTATGCTTAAAAAAGCCAAACAGTTAGCTTTAGCCACTTAGCTTAAAAAAAAGGGCTAAACTGTCATTTTAGTTAGCTTATTACTAGCTTATTTTCAAGCTTTATAAAAAGTTCTTTTTTTAAAGTTTTTCATTTTTGCTTATTTTATAACTTTTTAAAAAGAAAACAAAAAAATGTTTTATAAAAAAGAGAGGTCACCGGGGTCGAACCTGTGACCTCCCCTTCACACACCAACACCTTAACACCACCACACACTGCCAACTCGCCATTGGGTCTTTTTCGTTAAGACTCCCACCCACATTTCTTTTATTACCTTTTTACCTTATAATCCTTTCAGCCCTTTTTAGCTTAATAACAGCTTATTTCAATAAGCTGTTTATACCTTTTTATTTTTCTTAAGTTCTAAACTGTTCAAAGGACTTTTCCTGAATTTTTCAGATTTTTCCAATTTAGTTTAGTATTTTTAATTAATTTTTTAGATTAAAACTGTTTTTAATTCATAATAAATAAAATAAAAATTTTAAAAAATGTAATTCTTTTTTCTAAAATTATTTTTAATCATTTAGGACTTTTAAAAATTAAATTTGCATTTTTAGGATTAAAATTTGATAATTTAGGTTTTCGAGTCGCGTTTTAATTCCCGTTAACGTTTTTCGCTTAATTCTTTAATGTTTAAACTACAATGATTGAGCTCGTTATTTGTCTTTACATATTAATTAATTGTCAGAAATAGAACTCAATCAATCATTGACCATTCAATCTCACTTGATCACTGAAACTTTAACCTCGATTTTTTACAATTCACGCCTCGTCGGATATGACTCGGGAAGGTTTATTCAAACACGCGATCACGAACTTAACTCGATTCTCAATTCACGCATCGTCGGGAAACGACTCGGGAAGGTTTTGGATTTTACTTTGGTCAAAAGTAATCTCTTAGAAGCCTTACGGAATACTTACTCACTCTCATTATTTGATATTTTGATTTTAATTATATATATGTATATTAAGTTATATATATAAGTATAATTAAGTTGAAATCAATTTTTGGCGCCGCTGCCGGGGAGGTTGTGAAACGATTATTGTGTACGTTTGAAGATTAGTGTTTGAAGACCCTTCCCCGTGAAGTTATCGCTTTCATTTGTGAATATTTTCTTCTATTATCAAGTAATCAAAAATTCCAAAAAAATTGAAAAACAACAAAAACAACCGTTGTGTCACTTGTGAAATCGGCTCACCTTTAGATTACAAACTATAAGAGAGGTATAAGGAGGGTCGATCCTACGAACTTCGACCCGAAAGGAGAAGGTTTTTAAAATGCTTCGCGCTTACCCGCTCCTCCGCTTCTTTGTGCGTTTTCTAGAGAGCTACCGTACACTTGTTTGATTATCGGTTACAAAAATATTTTTCTCTTTTTTATTTTCTCTTATTTTGTTCTTAGTGTATGCAAACTCGCTCTTCGTCAAAATTCGTTGGTGAACCTTCTACGAATCCTACTTCTACGATTCTGAATCGTCATAATCGTAGACGTTCCAAGCAAAGAGTTGAACCATTTTCTCTTGAAGAGAGTCCCGTAGTTACGATGGCCGATCAACGTACTATGGCAAAATTACTTCAAGCACCCACTGAGGGTTACGGAGATGCTATTGTTATTCCCGCTATTCTCGCAGAGAATTTTGAGCTTAAACATGGTCTTCTAAATCTTGTAACTTCAAAACAATTTTACGGATTTGAGAAAGAAGATCCACATGCTCACATTCGTTGATTTAACAAGATTACTTCCACAATTAAGTATAGAGATGTGCCTAATTCATAAATTAAGCTTATGCTTTTTCCATTTTCTATTGAGGGGGCAGCCCGGATTTGGCTCAAAAAAGAACCCCCTCGTTCTATTCTTACTTGGGAAGATCTTGTTTCCAAGTTTATTAACCAATTCTTTTCTCCTTCAAAAACTACAAATCTCCGAAATGAAATTATGAATTTTCAACAACGTTTTGATGAATCATTTTGTGAGGCATGGGACCGTTTCAAGGATCTCCTTCGTGCATGCCCACATCGCGATTTTACGAAGTTGCATCAACTTGATACCTTCTACAATGCTTTAACCCCAACCGATCAAGATTCTTTGAATGCCGCCGTCGGTGGTAATCTTTTGACTGAAACTCCTCGGGATGCTTTGACAATTATTGAAAACAAGTCAAAAGTTTGCAACTCACTGAATAAATCGATTGATTCAAAAGTGAGTTCGAATGCTCCCTCTTCTTCTACCCCTCATTCTCCCGAGATTGCCACTCTTGTCGACGCCGTTAAGGCTATGCTTCATCAAAAATCTTTTCCTCCTGCTTCCGTGAAAGCAGTTGAGGAAAATATGTGTTTCTTGTGGTGGACCGCATCCTTACCAACAATGTCTTGCCACCGATGGCAACGTTTTTTCTGGAATATCGAGATAATATTCAAGGATATGTTTTCGAAGATAATATTAAGGATATGTATTCAGCAGCCGCAGTAAACTATAATCAGGGAAATACTGGATACTGTCCTCAAAGTGTAGCTAACCAAATTGCCATCGGGATTTGCTCAACCGAAGGTACAAATAATCAAACCCGGTACATTCAAGGTTACAATCAAACCAGAGGAAACAATCAAGGAATATCCGAGTTATTCAAGCTCGATTCAGCAAACTCAGTTAGCTCTTCGAATGGAATTGTCAAATTACAAGATGATAAAATGATGCTAATATGGAAAAGATTGCAAAATCAAATAAAATAATGTGATAAAATGAATTGATGAAATGAAATGCAAAATTCATACAAACTTCAATGTCAAATCAAACTAATGAGTTAAGAATATGCTGGCTAGTTTTTTCCAATATGAATTTATGCTTCTCTTCTTCGGGTCGGGCTCATTCCTAGCAAACACGTGCTAACCGAGATGGTGACTTGAAACAATCACCACCCGAAGTGGTATTTCTGATGATGGACCTCCAATTCCACCTCCTCCCAATGTGGTGGAACGGGAACCGATGTTTGACAAAGGATACGGTGTTGAAACCGAAGTACCGAAAATATCCAACCTCCGGTAGTCCCAAATTCCAGCTCCCATTGATGAGTCGTTTTGCTCCTAAGCCTAAACCGTCTATAACTTATCCTTCGAGAGCCAACAAACAAAAGCTCCGTGAAAAAGATGATAATCTAGCTTCGAAATTTGTTGAAATCTTTAGGGAATTACATTTCGAGCTCAGTTTCGCGGATGCTCTTCTTCATATGCCGAAATTTGCTTCAATGTTTAAAAGTCTCTTAAATAACAAAGAAAAATTGTTTGACTTAGCCAAAACACCGGTGAATGAGAATTGTTCGGCGGTTATCCTAAAAAAGTTACCCGAGAAACTTGGAGACCCCGACAAGTTTCATATTCCTTGTGATTTTCCGGAGTTAGTTGAATGCTTAGCCTTGACGTCTTGGGCAAGATCAACTTGCTGCCTCTTTCCATATGGAAGAAGCTCTTACTCCCCGAACTTACTCCTACTCAAATGATTCTTGAACTTGCAGACCGATCGACTACTAGTCCATCTGGTATTGCCGAAGATGTCTTTGTAAAAGTAGGAAAGTTCCATTTTCCGGCCGACTTTGTAGTCGTTGATTATGTTGTCGATCCTCGGGTTCCCTTTAATTCTTGGGAGACCCTTTTGAGGTCCGGCACGTGTGCTGTTGATTGATGTTTACGGTGAAGAATTAACTCTCCGAGTTGATGAATATTAGTTTAATTTTTAGCATAGAAATAGTTTAAAACCAAAACTAAAAAATTGAATGATAATCAAGCTCGATTTACAACGTGAACATATATTTCCATTCACCTCTCACCAAGGAAAACGATACCCATGTTGAATACCTTTTATTCTTTCCTAAGAATAACTTGTATGATACTTAGCTTGCGTATAAGTATATGTATTTTATATATATTTTATATATCAGAGGGTTTTATTTGACTAACATCATCTTACAAATGATTCAATTTCACTAGGAATTGATGACGACGACTTTGATCCGGAGGGAGACCTTCTTCTACTCAAGAAGTTATTAAACGATGATCCATCATCTCTTCTCCCTCCGAAAGAACTTCATGTAGAGGAACTTAAAATCGTAAAATCTTCTATTGATGATCCTCCAGAGCTTGAGCTCAAGGATCTACCTTCTTATCTTGAGTATGCATTTTTGGAGGGTATCGATAAACTACCCGTCATAATTACTAAAGACTTAAAAAAGATGAGAAGGTCCGACTTCTAAAGGTTTTAAAGTCACACAAGCGTGCCATCGCTTGGAAAATCTCTGATATAAAAGGTACTGACCCTTAATTTTGTACTCACAAAATATTAATGTAGGATGACTCTAAACCGGCAATTCAACATCAAAGACGGGTAAACCCAAAAGTTCATGAGGTTATAAAAAGGGAAGTTATCAAACTCCTTGATGTCGGATTGATTTATCCTATCTCTGATAGCCCGTGGGTTAGCCCCGTTTATTGTGTGCCTAAGAAGGGCGGTATAACCGTAATTGAAAATGATGATAATGAGTTGATACCTACTCGATTAGTTACGGGATGACGTGTATGCATTGACTACCGAAAGTTAAATGATGCCACTCGTAACGATCATTTCCCGTTACCATTTATGGACCAAATGCTTGAGAGACTCGTGGGAAACGAATACTATTGTTTTCTAGATGGTTTCTCAGGATACTTTCAAATTCCTATTGACCCGCAAGACCAAAAGAAGACCACCTTCACTTGCCCTTATGGGACGTTTGCTTATCGACGCATGCCTTTCGGCTTATGTAATGCTCGGGCACGTTCCAAAGGTGCATGATGGCCATTTTCCACGACATGATCGAGGAAACAATGGAGGTATTTATGGACGATTTCTCGGTCTTCGGGGATTCTTTCTCTTCATGCCTCTCCCATTTAGACAAAATGCTCAAACGGTGCGAAGACACTAATTTAGTTCTAAATTGGGAGAAATGTCATTTTATGGTAAAAGAAGGCATTGTTCTAGGACATAAGATTTCAAAGTCCGAGATTGAGGTCGACAAAGCTAAAGTTGATGTTATAGCTAAACTCCCTCATCCGACTTCCGTTAAAGGCATTCGAAGTTTTTTAGTTCACGCCGGGTTCTATCGTCGATTTATTCAAGACTTTTCTAAAATCGCCCGGCCGATGACCCATCTTCTTGAAAAAGATACCCCTTTCATCTTCTCGAAAGAATGTGTTGAATCATTTAATATACTTAAGAAGAAGTTAACCGAAGCTCCAATTTTAGTTGCCCCTGATTGAGACCTGCCATTCGAAATTAGGTGTGATGCTAGTGATTACGAGGTAGGCGCAGTCTTGGGGCAACGTAAGACCAAGCATTTTTAGCCTATACACTATGCTAGTAAGACCATGACGGATGCTCAAGCACATTACACTATGACGGAGAAAGAATTATTAGCCGTACTGTATGCTTTTGAGAAATTTCGGCATTACTTAGCCTTGTCGAAGACCATAGTGTATACGGACCACTCGGCTCTCAAATATCTTCTTGCCAAGCAAGATGCTAAATCGAGATTGCTCCGGTGGATTCTCTTACTCCAAGAATTTTATGTCATTATTCATGATAAAAAAGGAGCGGAGAATCTCGCGGCCAACCACTTATCAAGACTTGAAAATCCCCACCAAGATGTTCTCGAGAACAAGGAAATTACCGAAACATTTCCTCTCGAAACTCTTGGTATGGTTACCTTTTGTGGTGATTCTAGTACCGCATGGTTTGCCGACATTTCAAACTACCATGCGGGGAATTTTATTGTGAAAGGGATGTCGTCCTAACAAAAGAAAAAATTCTTTAAAGATGTAAAGTATTACTTTTGGGATGACCCCTACTTGTTTAGAATTGGTACGGATCAAGTGATTAGACGATGTGTTTACGGCCAAGAAGCCATTGATATCCTCACGGCTTGCCATAATGGACCCACCAGGGGACATCATGGTGCCAACTACACCGCTAAAAAATTCTTTGATTCTGGATTTTATTAGCCGACTATTTACTGAGATGCCCATGACTTGGTCATCCGGTGTGACGCTTCTCAATGTCAAGGCAAAATCTCGCAACGTAATGAAATGCCTCAAAATGCAATTCAAGTGTGCGAGATTTTTGACGTGTGGGGCATCGATTTTATGGGACCGTTCCCGTCTTCTCGAGGGAACAAGTACATTCTCGTGGTTGTAGACTACTTGTCTAAATGGGTTGAAGCAAAAGCGCTCCCCACCAATGACGCCAAATTGTTTGCAAATTTTTAAAATCTCTTTTCGCCCGATTTGGGACCCCTCGTGCTATCATTAGTGATCGCGGTACCCATTTTTGCAATGACCAGTTCGCAAAGGTCATGCTTAAATACGGAGTTACTCACCGTCTCTCCACCACGTATCACCCACAAATAAGTGGGCAAGTTAAGGTTTCCAATCGTGGTTTGAAATGTTTCTTGGAAAGGACCGTAGGTGAAAACCGTGCTTCATGGTCCGATAAGTTAGATGATGCTTTATGGGCCTTCTGTATCGCTTTCAAAACACCCATCGGGTGCACTCCTTATAAGCTAGTGTACGAAAAGGCTTGTCATCTTCCTATCGAACTTGAACACAAAGCCTATTGGGCCTTGAAACATTGCAATTTTGACCTTAAGACCACAGGTGATCAACCAAAAGTTAAATTAAATGAATTAAATAAACTTCGGGATCAAGCCTATGAGAACTCTTTAATCTACAAAGAGAAAACGAAGAAGATTCATGACTCCAAGATTAAGAACCGCGTTTTCAACGTTGGTGATCGAGTTCTTCTCTTCAATTCTCGATTAAAGATCTTCTCGGGCAAGCTCAAAACCCGTTGGACCGGACCGTTCACCATTTCTCAAGTTTTCCCTTATGGTACCGTCGAGTTATCTCAAACTGACGGGCCAAACTTAAAGGTGAACGGTCATAGACGCAAACACTATTTTGGAGGAGACATACCACCCATGGTTGTTTCGAATCTCCAAATGTTCCCCATGGACAACTAAATTTGGGGACGAGTCAAGCTTAGTGACTCATTAATAAACAATCGCTTCGTGGGAGGCAACCCATGCTTATTCTAATATAATTATAATAGTAGTAATGAATAAGTGTGACGTGAGGAGGTTCGCCTCTTCCTTTCTCGTGTTTTGTGGTTTGTGTTATATGTCAAGGATTGCCCCGAATTTTGAAAACTCTTGTGCTCGTGGTTTTGTCCTTCGTTCACTCGAGCTTCAATCCTTAGCATAATTATGGGAATCCAATATCCTAAATCTTATCGACTAACGTTTATCTTTGAGCATACTTAATAAACGGCTTTAGATTTACGTAGAGTCCCTTCTTAAAACAAAGAGGACAATGTTCAGTTCTAGTATGGGGGGATCTATCAATTTGATTGTGCCTGCAGTCGTTGTTTTTACGTAATCCTGTTTTTACCACCAAAATACCAAAAAAATTTAAAAATTTAAAAATTTTCAAAAATAAAATAAGTGTTTTGTCACAATGTTTGA
>BQNB010110641.1:0-22513 GCA_026074375.1 Tanacetum coccineum | reverse complement strand
TAATTTTGATTCCTTGGTTGACACTGAAAATTCTCATGAGGTCCCCCACAGTTTTCACAACAAAGATATTGTTGAGAAAAGCTTGATGAATTTTGTAGATAATAATTATCACCAAAATTTTAATTGTAGCTCAGTTCCTGCTCATAGTCAAGCAGGAACCGTGGTGGATAATCATAACCATAGTGAGCGTCATTCCCACATAATTTACACGAGTATAATTCGTACTAGGGTTGTGGAGGATGGGTGAAAACGTTTGGAGGATCATTGAAAGAATTCGGATTTAAATCATAAATGAATGAATTTCCAGCTTCAGAATTGCAAAATGAACAAAATCCTTCTCTAAGATAATATCCACACCTCTCACATGTACACCGTTGAAACATACACCATCTTCTACGGATCTCCACAATGGAAACAATGAAATTGGTCAAACGAAGATGTTTGGGGCTGTGAAAGTGGGTAGGAAAAATCGGGTGTTTCATCATTTGAAATGGGATCGGGGTTACGGACAAACTCGTCTCCAAAACTCACATTGGTACAACGCCGACAATTTCCACCGTTAAATGGACCTCCACACCACGAGCACCTCGAAAACCAAGACATGTTGAAGAATTATCGGATAAGAAGGTAAAGAGAATAAGAATTAAACGAATAAGAGGATAGAGAAGACACTACAAGAAAAGGGAGCTAAGGTGACACTCATAAAGTGTTGTATTATGTCTTTAAAATATTGCAGTATGCATAATGTGACACTTTATCAAGTGCTACGTTATGTAACGTTGCCTTAGATATATGCAACACTTATATTAGAATATGCGACTTTTTTTAAAAGTGTTGCCTATGTTTAGCAATTTTGGTACTTTAACTTGCAACACTTTTTAAATTCAAGCGCAACACTTCTTACACTGATGTGCAACACTTATACACCGAAATGCAACACTTTTACATTCAAATGCAACATATTTTACTAACAAGTGCAACACTTTAATATTCAAATACAACACTCTTCGCACTGAAATGCAACACTTTTTAACTTGACACCGCTAAGCACGCAACACTTTAACATATCAAGTGCAACACTTTTTGTTCTTTCTTGACATATATGTGCGACACTTTATTACCTACTTTGTGACACTTATAATGCAACACAAATGTCATATATGTTTTCTATAACATAGACTTTTCTAGAAGAGTCAAAAATGTAAATTCATATATTTTCAGTATATAAATAATAAAATACAAAAATATTACACCGGTTGTACTTTGACAAATCCATCCCGTGCAAAGTAACTAAAATACATTGCCTTGAAAGTTATGGGACTACAACAATCTTAAAAATCTAGACATCTTCTTTGCAAATCACCACTCATAGCTTATAGCACGGCAAAACAGCATACCTGTTAAACATGAAATTGATATACAGTTAGTATCTTCCTACTAAGAATGTATAGTCCAACATACTGAATGTAATTTTTTCTTTGTATAATACTAAAGAACGAGTGTTTGGATGGGTAACTCGTCAAGCGAGTTTAAGTCAAGCCAGTTGGGTTTTGGTTCAGTGACATGCTCATTAATATTCGAGGGGGGTGTACACGTAAGGATAAGATAGTTTGTGATACTGTCAAGCTTAATTACTATACAACCTAAAAAAAGCATAGTTGACATAATCCTCATGGGCACATAAATTTAGTTGTTAGTCTGACTAGAAATAATTTTCATATTCTCTTAATTAGAGTAGCTATATATTCCGTATTTCCATCATCCATGAAGTTTTGGGTCATTTGTGGGAAAGTGTCGTAATGAAACGGTTATTTTTATGTTCTCATTTAACAATATTAACATATAACTAACTTTAACAAATAGGGAAATTCATAGTTAGATGATCATGCCACATTTGATCCTTATGCTCAAACTAACACTACATATCAAAGTTACTAATATTATTGCAATATGTGGTATCAAACTGAATATGAGTATTGAATTCATACCTTGTAATATAGACAATCTATATTAAAAACATTCACACAACTCCAGGTGGTAATATTTCTTTATGATTTTGTTGCGCATCTTCAACTAACTTGTCTCGTTGGTCGTTAAGTTCTTTGGGCATTGCTGTAAGTTCATCTTGATTTCTTTCATGATCTTCTGCTGGCTCAACCTTCTTCTGTTCATGATCCTCTTAAACCTCAACCAACTGCTTTTCTCTGATTTTGTAGTGGCCCATAAGCTCCCCTAGAATCATATATGATGTCTCACTGCCATTCATCTTCTTTTATCAACTTAGTAGTAACACTTCTACCGTAAAGTCAACGGTCCTAAATGATCTAGAAGAACTTCATATTCTAAATCCTTGTAGTTCTTCATTTGTTCCTTCATTATCATTCATGAAAGAACATCATTGAATTTAGAATTAAAACGTATAACTAAATACATAAATGTCAATATTATCTTGCAACTGTCCTTGTCGTCTCACCATGTCTAGCAACATATATGTCCTTCCTTCCTTTGGTGTGAGCAATCAAACGTTTAATTTAAGCTACGTGCATCCTTGCTTTGGTCTTTACTTATCTGTTTTGTCAAAAAAAATATAACATCAACAAGAAAGTATCATTAGAGGAGGATATTAAAGTACACATCATCATCAAAACAGTTACATAGTACCATTTCCCAGTTACATATGAACAGAATAGTCTTGCGAAACTTTTTTCACCAGTTGTATACTTGTATGCATTTTTCAAAAACATTTGTAGATGCATTGTGATGACACAACACTACAGAACACACATTAATTGCATATAGATACATCAAGGGACAAATTGACTAACAAATATTACTAGTAAATAAATCATCTACCAAATTACCATCACTTCTTTATTACTTGAAGGGCATGCACTAAAAAGGTCAATAAATTAATTTTCAAACTCAGGCAACCATCTATGTAGATATACCAAGTCTCCATTGACAGAACTAGGGAACGTCCCGGGTGTCACAGGACCCCGATGGATTTATGCTTCATAGTGTTCATTTTCGTAAAAAAAACTCTCATTTCTCCTAATTGCACCTAATCTAAAAAAATGCGTACCATCATCCCTTTAAATAGTAACAGTTCACAATCAATATTTTTGCAACTCAATCTTAATATGATTATATCATTAATAATCATGTCACTCAAGTGCGTGAATTGCTATATTAGAATATCAACATATCCTTAGTAAACATGAATAGTTAGACAATTGAACCAATTTCTATTGCTGCAAATAAGAAGTTTTGCTATTTTACCTGTGATGCCGACCTTGATTGTCTCCTTAAAAGAGAGGCCACCAGTAAAAGATTGCGAGTCTACGAACAATTTGATGAATAAAGTATATATTAATATGGTTATTTCTTGATTGATTTTAACTAATGAGGGATAAATTTGTGAGAGTACGGTGAGTTGGCGAGGTTACCGGAAGAAAAAGGTAAAGAGCCGTTTTTGACGCTTGGTGATTCGGTCACGGTTTATTATTTATTTTCCCGTGAAAATACTTAGTTTGTTATTGAGCAATGCTACATCCACAAAAGATTTACAAAAAGAAATCCACACATACACTTGTCATGCAAATATTGGTGATGAAAATGATGAAAGAGAAAAAGCATACAAAATTATTGGTCCAACTTACATGCCATGTCATTGTGTGAATAATTTTTTGTAAAATTTTGGTGGATGTAGCATTACTCTTTGTTATTCGTGTTAACTTATATTTTATATAATAAAAAAAATTATTCTCTCCGTCTCAAAATTATTGTCTTTTAAACTTTTCAAGTCTTTTTTTTTAATTTTTACTTTAAATATTTGTATTTATGTTATATAATACTCAATGAAAATTATAAAAATGAAAATACATTTAGAAACCAATCAATTCATATATTTTTCATTAAGTATTATATAATACAAGCAAAAGTATTTAATCAAAATTGAAAGATTTTTTTTTAAAGTCAATAGACGATAATTTTATGACGGATAGAGTACATCATTTCCTAATTTTTTTTAGCAAATCATTTGTATAGAAAGAAATTGTATCAATCATGTTGCTTGATTTTGACATGTAGGCAAAATCGTGCGACCTGATTAGTTTTTTAAGAACATGAAAAACTAAATCAAATTTGATCAAAATTAAAAATATTGGTGAAATAATTTAATGGAGAAAAAAACATATAAAAATATAAGTGTCAAATTTGTGAAAACAAAAACTTTATAAAAGAGGAGGCGATACTTTAATGGTTGAATTTTAAATAAATTATATGAAGTTAAATATAAATTTATAACTTTTCATATTTTTTAATAAATTCAAAAAAATAAACAAATAACATTTGACTTTATATCATTAGACTTTATATTTTAAAAATACAACATATATGTTGTTTTGAAGACAAAACATATATATGCACAACATTATTAATATTAAAATGAAAGCACGAATCTTACATTATATATAACAGGATAAATAAATGACACCTCATGCAACTTAAATGCCACATAATCACCACATAATGTCACCTCACCCATAATTAATGTCATGTCATCTTTAAAGAAATCCCAGTCAGCAACTAATTATGCCACATATGCATCTCACAATACACCTAGGCAACTAATTAAATCCCAATCAACAACTATTAATGTCACCTATGTATTCAAACATGACACGTAGGCATTTAACATGCCACCTAGGCAGAATCAAATCCACCTAGGTAAATTAGTAAAAATTTAGGCCTAGGTAGGATTCGAACCCTGGTGATTTGATACAAGAAGCAAAGCTTCAACCACTATGCCAAACCTTCTTTTAATGATAGACAATTAAAAAACAAAATAATCATTCTTTTGAACTAAAAACTGAAATAATCACCTGTGGATAACTTTGAATTTATTTGTTAAAAGGGAATCTATACTAAGACTACTCCTAAAATCACTCATAAAATTAGCGTTTCACTGTTCATAAAATCAAATTATTTTTTCAAAATCAAAATCCCACACACATATATCAAAATCACAATGCCTCCCATAAACAAAAACCTTAAAACAATCGAAATCCTACACATACAGATCCGGCAATTATACCAACCTGAAAATCCCACTCTGTACGGAACATCATAGAGGTAATCTTTCTATTAAATATCATAAGAAGATTATTGATTTTAATTTGTTCCGACTCATTCGAATTAGGTTAACCCTTATTTTTTTATATATGAGGAAAATAAATTAATCTTGGTTGGATATGATTCGGTTTACATTTTGAATAGTTTGTTTTTTGATTTGCCAACTTTTTGTGACATGTAATTTTTCAGAAGCATCTTTGGTTGTCGATTGTTTAAACTGGATTTGAGGTACATATATATAGTTTTTGTTTTTAAACTGATTTCTGATATTATTTTTATTAAATATATGCCCCCAGCCATGTATGTGCTTGAAAAACATTGCGATAACCATATATAATTGCATTATAACTCATATTTTTTGCCAATAATAATTTTGTATTTTCAGGTGTCGGTGACATAAATCGAATGTAGTTTTTTGTGTTTATGTTATGTTATTTTTCCTATGCCAACTTATTTTGGTAATTTGATTAGGTTCTAATTGTGGACAACATAATTTGTTTATGTGTAGAATTTGCAAGATGAAATGATGGATACAAGAGTCTCTTGGTCGTAGCTACATCATGACTCATGACATCGACAGGGGGATTTAAATTAGGGGTTTTCAAGATAAAACTGAATTTATATTCCTCAACCAGGTTTGTTTAATTTTCAATTCGATAAACACAAAAAATCGATCTTTGTGTTAATCACTGCATGCTAACATATGCTCATTTTTATCAATGCAATAGGTTTTGGTATCTTGAATTTATTTGGCTTGCTTTTTGGTGACCTTCTTGAGTCGATGATCAAAAGAGACGTTGGTATGAACGATTCATGATCCCTCATACCAGGTCATGGTAATTGCTTATTCTCTCGCATATAGTGTTTGATATATATGGATCTTTCTTCTTCTAACCGCATAATAAAGGTAACCAAAAGCACACTATATGATGTTATTTTATCACTTTTGAAAGATAAAAATGGATAAATTTTGTTAGATTTTTACTAAATTTGAAATAAATTATAGAGTAAAGATATCAACTTTATAGCATCAATGCAAGTTTTGTTTCTTTTACTAAATCTGAAATAAAGTAGGAACGGAGCTGGAAATTCGGGTTTTTTTTTTTGTTTCTTTTCTATACGGGCATGTCATTTAGTAACGATTCTACAGTTTCACACTTGTTATCAGAAGTGGCAATATTGACCCATTCAATTATAAATGGGTTTGTTTGGGTTGTTTTTATCTTAAATGGGTCAAATAGATAGTTTAGCTAAATGATAATGGGTCAAATAGATCACGTAAATCTATTTTCTAATAATGAAACCAGCTTAAGTATCATTTTCCTATGATCATAAAATGTTTGTTGGTCAACCCGTACTAAAATGACCCATTTCAACATGAAAATTAAACATGTTACTAACTCACTCGACCCATCCATATTTGTATAAAGAAGTGCATATCAATGGTTGCAGTTCTTATTGTTTTCTCACTAAAAGTAACATTTGATGGAGTAAAAAGCGTAGCTAGCTTAGGATCTAAATATGGGTTTATGTCGCATGGTTCAAGATCCATTATAGGCAGTTATTATGATATACAGATATACATATAGAGAAAGGGTAGAAATGTAAAGAGATTTTTTCGCTGTCAAGCTCTATAGGTAACTATTTTAGAATTCGAGCTTGACTTGAATTGACTGGAAAAGTTTTTAGTTGTATGCGCGGATAAAACTATTTGACTGACACCCAAAAGCGGGTTATGCTTTAAGATTTTTTTATTTAGTTAGAAGCCTATCCTAACATGCGAATTTTTATCCTCAATGTCATAACAAGAGAATGTCTGCAATGCTGCAAATTGTTTTCCATGTATCCCTTTTAGGACAGTAGTATTGATCTTGATATATCTACCCTTTTATGATTACAATGTGCATGGTTAGTGGTGTACGTGCTTACATAGTTGTTATGAAATAAATATGGGCGGGTCGAGTGAGTTAGTAACCAGTTAAGATTTCTTCATGTTAAAATGGGTCATTTTAGTACGGGTTGGCCAACGAACATTTTATGATCATAGGAAAATGATACTTAAGCTGGTTCCATTCTTAGAAAACAGATTTAGAGGACATGTTCACCTTTTACATAAATATCAAGTAGGATAGGAAGTATGCAATTAATGCAACATGTGTGCGCGTTATGAAGAGTAGAAATGTTCGGGGTTACCAGAAGCTGGTTATAGAGTGCAAAATACCGAACCTGTATACGGGCCCCCATCGTATACATGTTTAAAGTAAAACTTTATCCTTGATCAAAAAAACCTTTTAATCATCTTATACATAAAGTTGGACACACTAATAATTTCAAAAAAGAAGATGGACTGAAGGTATTTTCTTTTCTTATCTTTACATGTCCTGTTCTGACCTTTGTTCAAAGTTTTTTGTTGTGAAATTTATCTCTAATGGCAATTCATTGGATGTTATTGATTATACTCCCGTTTTCCTACGGCATTGTCCAACAAATGTATTGTTGTTTGCAGCCTGATGTAAAAGGAATAAATAAGAGGATTGAAGATTTTATTAACCGAAAATATCTTGAAAAAGAAAGATAATGCAAACTCCATTTGTGATTAGGTTTGCTCATACTATTCAAAAAGGAATATACATTCGTGTTAGTTTTCACATTGCATATCATGTACTCCTTTTTGTATACTTTTAATGATAGATAATTTATTAAATTTTCTTTCCTCATATCAGATTACCATACATTTCTTATTTGTTCCTTGGATATTTTATTCGCTCTAAATATTTTACGGTTTTTGTAATTGATTAAACGTTACTTTATTTATTCATTGGATACTCACAAGGCAAGCCCGCCCATCGGGCGGGCTTTGCAACTAGTTAATATGTATGTAAATAAATACACGATGTTGTACTTTTTTCATCTGTTATTATTAGTTTTTGAACGTTTTTATACGTTTTCGTTCGCTTTTTGTAAGTTTTCATACGATATTTTACATTTTTCCAAATTTATATACGTTTTGTCCGATTTGTCCATTTTCATACGCTTTCTTATGTTTTCATCCGTTTTTATCAGTTTTCATACGTTTTTTTAAAGTTTGGTACGTTTTTATATGTGTTTGAACGTCTTCGTACGCTTTTATACGTTTTCCTACCGTTTTGGTGCTTTTTATATGTTTTAAAACATTTTTATACGTTTTCATCTTTTTAAAACGTACGAAACGTACAAAAGCTTAGAAAAACGTAAAAAGAGACGTATATGAAAACGTACGAAAAAATACAAAAACGGAAAAAAAAACACGTACGAAATGGATAAAAACTGGTAAAAACGTATGAAAACTTTGAAAAATCTTAAAAAGCGTATAAAAAGTTATAAAAACGCTCCAAAAAGATAAAACGGATGAAAACGTACGAAAATAGACAAAAACTTATAAAACACACCAAACGTACGAAAGTGTAAAAAATTGTATAAAATGGATAAAAACGTACGCACACTTAAAAAAACACTCAAAAATAATAATAAAAAAACATAAAATAAAATTGTCATAACAAATTAATGATGAAAAAAATAATAATTAACGCATGAACTAAATCCGTGATATTAAACAAACCTTAGGGACTATTTAAGAAACACGTATGAGGGTAGTTTTGGTCATTTCAGTCTAATTAATAGTAAAAAAACGTAAAAGTTAGTCAAATGACCAAACCCGATATGGATCGAAACCACATAGAGAGGATCCGGGAAGAAAAAAAAATTAAAATTTTTGTTAAACCCTACAGACCAGAGAGACCATTTATGCAATTAACTCTTATTTATATATCATTTTATATAGAAAATGAATGTTGAACAATATTTTTCTTTGTTATAAAAAAGATATTTAAAAATAAAAAATATGAACATACATTATTTTGTAAAACCAGTTAGATTGAATTGTTATTCTAGTGATTTGAAAATGTGGAGGGAATATGCTTACATTAATATATTACACATTCACGGACAAATCCACTGTCGTTTTGACAGTGGATCTACAGTGCTACAGTAATAGGCTTCTATTTTGGGTCAGCCCGATTTTAGTTTTTTTTTTTAAATTTGTATGCACAAAGTAGGAGGGAAAAAAATATTACAAAAGTTCCGATTTATTCAGATAAAAAAAATACCCGCGGAAACATCTTCGATACCTAATAACTTTAAAATAATCGATATGGTCACAAACGTACAACTCATTATATTAAAAAAAACCATATAGCAAAAAAAACAACACTTTAAACATGAGGCCCAACACATAAGTCATATAACAAAAAATTATTACTAATATACACATTTGTCGACAAATCCACTGTCGTTTTGCACTGTGGCTGCTACAGTACGCTACAATGCTAAAGTAACGGCCATTAAACTAGCCCAAAAATTAGCCTAAAATTCGCATAAAATGTGGTTCAAAATCTGTCCCAAAGTAAAAAAAAAACTAGCCCAAAATTAGCCTAAAATCTGGCTCAAAGTAGTAAAAATACAAAACGGACCCTCAACTTTTAACTATTTACGATTTTTTTACACAAAAAATCTCCTAAAAAAATTAACAAAAAAAAAACCCGTCAAGTTTTTATTGTTCACAACTTTTTTACATTCATCGGCAAAAAAAAAGATATCAAACCGTACCAAAGAAAGAAAATATTCGGGAAAAAATTAAGCCGTCTCAACGCAAAAAAAAATTCCCGAATCGTACAAAAAGAGGAAATATCCGGGAAAAAATTAGCCAAAAAAATAGCCCAAAAATAGCCTAAAATCTGGCCCAAAGTAAAAAAAATCCAAAACGGACCCTCACCTTTTAACTATTTACGATTTTCTTACACAAAAATTCCCGTAAAAGATTTTACAAAACCTTCCCAAAAAAAGAAAATATTCGGGAAAAAATTAGCCCGTCCCAACGTAAATTTTTTTCCCCGAATCATACAAAAAAAGAAAATATTAAAAATTAGCCCCGCCATAACGCATCGACAAAAAAAACCCCGAAACGTAAAAAAAAATTATTCGGAAAAAAATTAGCCCCGCCGCAACGCGCGGGTTCTTTTGCTTGTTTCACAGCATGTAGCGCCAAAATGAACTATACCACGTTTGGAAAATGGAGGGATTACAAAAATAATGTAGCGCCACTTATCTTCAGTTTAGATGCTGAAATTATTATGTGGGCAAATTAATACTATTTAAGTTTGGAATTTAAAGCGCATTAGAGAAAACAACAAAACAAAAGAAAATATGTTTATAAACCAAATGGGATAACATTGAAGCGTTAGTTAGAAGCATATCCTCAACTATATACTGTAATACGTACCAAATGAAATTAATATATAACACATTTGTGGACAAATCCACTGTCGTTTTGACAGTGGGACACAATGCTACAGTATCGGGCTTCTATTTTGGGCCAGCCCGATTTTGAGTTTTTTTTTTAAATTTGTATGCACAAAGTAGGAGGAAAAAAAATATTACAAAAGTTCCGAATTATTCAAATAAAAAAATACCCGCGAAAACATCTTCGATACCTAATAACTTTAAAATAATCGATATGGTCACAAACGTACAACCCATTATATTAAAAAAAACCCATATAGTAAAAAAAAAAACTTTAAACATGAGGCCCAACACATAAGCCATATAAAAAAAATTATTACTAAAAATATACACATTTGTCGACAAACTAGCCTAAAATTCGCATAAAATCTGGCCCAAAGTAAAAAAAAAAAAACTAGCCCAAAATTAGCTTGAAATCTGGCCCAAAGTAAAAAAAAATACAAAACGGTCCCTCAACTTTTAACTATTTACGATTTTCTTACACAAAAAATCCCGTAAAAAAATTAACAAAAAAAACACGTCAAGTTTTTATTGTTCACAACTTTTTTACATTCATCGGCCTAAAAAAAAGATATCGAACCGTCCCAAAAAAAGAAAATATTCGGGAAAAAATTAACCCGTCCCAACGCAAAAAAAAAATTCCCGAATCGTACAAAAAAAGGAAATATCCGGGAAAAAATTAGCCAAAAAAAAAACCCAAAAATAGCCTAAAATCTGGCTCAAAGTAAAAAAACAAAACAAAACGGACCCTCACCTTTTAACTATTTACGATTTTCTTACACAAAAACTCCCGTAAAAAATTTACAAAACCGTCCCAAAAAAAGAAAATATTCGGGAAAAAATTATCCCGTCCCAACGCAAATTTTTTTCCCCGAATCATACAAAAAAAAGAAAATATTAAAAATTAGCCCCGCCATAACGCATCGCCCAAAGAAAAACCCCCGAAACGTTAAAAAAAATTATTCAGGAAAAAATTAGCCCCGCCGCAACGTGCTGGTTCTTTTGCTTGTTAACAAAACATTAAGGGCAATTTACAAAACATGAAAGAGGAGAGGCCCAAATGTTTATGTATGTATAATAACAAGCAAAAGAACCCGCGCGTTGCAGCGGAGCTAATTTTTTCCCGAATAATTTTTTTTAGCGTTTCGGGGGTTTTTCTTTGGGCGATGCGTTATGGCGGGGCTAATTTTTAATATTTTATTTTTTTTGTATGATTCGGGGAATTGTTTTTTGCGTTGGGACGGGATAATTTTTTCCCGAATATTTTCTTTTTTTGGGACGGTGTTGTAAATTTTTTACGGGAGTTTTTGCGTACGAAAATCGTAAATAGTTAAAAGGTGAGGGTCCGTTTTGTTTTGTTTTTTTTTTACTTTGGGCCAGATTTTAGGCTATTTTTGGGTTTATTTTTTTGGCTAATTTTTTCCCGGATATTTCCTTTTTTTGTACGATTCGGGAATTTCTTTTTTGCGTTGGGACGGGTTAATTCTTTCACGAATATTTTTTTTGGGACGGTTCGATATCTTTTTTTTTTGGCCGATGAATGTAAAAAAGTTGTGAACAATAAAAACTTGACGTGTTTTTTTGTTAATTTTTTTACGGGATTTTTTGTGTAAGAAAATCGTAAATAGTTAAAAGTTGAGGGACCGTTTTGTATTTTTTTTACTTTGGGCCAGATTTCAGGCTAATTTTGGGCTAGTTTTTTTTTTACTTTGTGCCAGATTTTATGCGAATTTTAGGCTAGTTTGTCGACAAATGTGTATATTTTTAGTAATAATTTTTTTATGGCTTATGTGTTGGACCTCATGTTTAAAGTGTTTTTTTTTGCTATATGGGTTTTTTTAATATAATGAGTTGTACGTTTGTGACCATATCGATTATTTTAAAGTTATTAGGTATCGAAGATGTTTCCGCGAGTATTTTTTTATCTGAATAAATCGGAACTATTGTAATATTTTGTTTCCTCCAACTTTGTGCATACAAATTTTTTATTTTTTTTTAAATATTAAAAAAAAAAAGCAAAATCGGGCTGGCCCAAAATAGGAGCCCGATACTGTAACATTGTGGCACACTGTCAAAACGACAGTGGATTAGTCGGTGAATCGTAAATAGTTAAAAGTTGAGGGACCGTTTTGTATTTTTTTTTACTTTGGGCCAGATTTCAGGCTAATTTTGGGCTAGTTTTTTTTTTTACTTTGGGCCAGATTTTATGCGAATTTTAGGCTAGTTTATCGACAAATGTGTGTATTAGTAATATTTTTTTTATATGGCTTATGTGTTGGACCTCATGTTTAAAGTGTTGTTTTTTTTTGCTATATGAGTTTTTTTTAATATAATGGGTTGTACGTTTGTGACCATATCGATTATTTTAAAGTTATTAGGTATCGAAGATGTTTCCGCGAGTATTTTTTTTATCTGAATAAATCGCTGGCCCAAAATAAGAGCCCGTTACTGTAGCACTGTAGATTCACTGTCAAAACGACAGTACAGTGGATTTGTCCGTGAATGTGTAATATAGTAATGTCGGGAGTGTGTTTCGTGCGGCTCGTTATGTCGTATCTCGTTAAGGAGATTCTCGTTGACAGCCTTGCTAACAGGTATCATTAAATTTGGTTTATAACCTTATTATATGTGTTGTTGTTATGGATATTTATGTTGGTGTTTGTTTAAGCTTACGGGTATATCAGCTTATTTGGTTTCGGCTTATGCTATATAAGCTCAGTTTTTGTGGGCCTATAAGAAACTTATATTAGCTCATAAGTCCCAAAATAAGCTTAAAAAGTTGGTTTATGAAACATAACTACATAAGTTGAAAACAAATAAGCTCCCGTTTGCTCAAGCTTATTTTTTGGGTTTATGATATAACAAGCATACATAAGCCGACAAGTTTCAAAATAAGCCGAAATCAGATAAGCCCAGAAGCCCGAAAATAAGCTTTGGGCATGTTTGCCACACACGATTATGAGAGGATTATGCTTATTTTTTGAAAATATAAGTTACTGAAAATATAAGCCTTGTTTGGCTGATTTTAGAAAAATAATATTACATAATCTTTTAAAATCAAATGCTACTTCATGTAGCTTATAAAATAATCTTAGTTTTTACAATCTCCCGCTACATCTCCATCTACAGCTACATCTTCGGTTCCAGCTACTTTCGCCAAACACCCCCCAGGACTAGGTTGGTCTAGATTGAGTTTTCTGCATATTCGTGTGTTGTTTGCCAAAACAGTCTTGATACTTATTGGAAGGGCTTATTAGCTTATTAGAAAAATGATTTTTCAGCATAATCGTGTGTATGTTTGCCAAACCTCTTGACTACTCATTGAAGGGCTTAATAGCTTATTAGAAAAAGAGGCATTACACTTATAGATAGTCTCGTAACAAGATAAACTTTAGCGTTCGATTAGCTTTATTTAGCGAATAAGAAGCATCTCAAAATAACTAAACAAAACCACAGCAGAAGAACATCTAAAAAGCAGTAACCCAACACCTTGGAGAATTGGATTAGCTTATTAATTTAATAGTTTGTACAAGTGTGTATATGTAGGAAGCATCCTATAAGTAAGCTATCAGAATCGCAACAAAATAGCTTCTTGAAAGTAGTAATATATGCCCATAAGAAGATCTGTTTTGGCTTTTACTCAACACACCCAAATGGGCTATAAAAGCAATTCCAATATGTAACAAGCCACTAAAGTCCCGGAAATAAGCTGAAACACACACTAGTGCAAATGTAGATTACTATCGTGTATATATGTGGTACATTTTAGTCATATGGGCAGGAATACGCATTTGACTTGTTTATATTTGAAAATTTATGTATCTGTACCACGTATCTATGCGTGCAATGTTCGAGTATGTTAGCTTTTGTATAGCTAGTTTATTTCATTATCAAATTTTGTAGTAATTTGGTTATGATATGTGATTTCAGCCGCTCATTTCAGCGATTTGCAGTGAGGACTTCAAAGTCTTTGAAAGAAATCTCGAGCGTAGGTAAATATATACACCCCCTATATCGATGTGGCAACTTTGACCCATTTATATATGTCTGGGTTGATTTTGGTCGTGTTTTATTTTTAAATGGTTGTCAAATGAAACGATTCAAAGTAGATACGGGAACAGCTTAAATAGAGTCGAACAGGTCAAACCTCTAAGTCGTTTTTGCAACCAAATTGTTTTCTTAATGCATCATAATAGTTTTAATTTTAGCTTTAAAACAGTAGAAGTGTTTGCAGGTGAACCAACCCGTACTAAAATTATACCTGCTTAAATCCCTCCCCAGTTTACCCAACCTTTTGGGGTTTTTTTAAACAAATAACAAAAACATCAGTCCCTTTAAAACTTGCCCTACCAAGAGGTTTAAACTATTTTATGTTTCGCAGCTGCAAAAATGAAGCAAGAACTTGCTGAGCAGGTGAAGGAAATGTCTCGGAACTTTGAGGTGCGATTTCTTCTTTTTTCACTTTTAACATTTTGAATTTATAAAAAGTCGCCTAACCTAGTTTTACACTTTCTTCGGCGATGCAGAACAAGCGCTGATGGTTGATGACGGAATAGATTTTCCTTTCAACACACCAAAGCATTTAGGTCATCGTATACCCTTCTAATACGACATCATCGTTATTTTAATTTGAAACAGCAATTATGTCTGATTGTTTACTGTATACGGAAATTGAAGCTGTCGAGCAGTGTCATATCAGTGTAAGACTCGAAATTGTTGCTAGGTCCAACGTCGTGACCTTGTATTGAATATTCCGACGTATCCCCGTATGCTTGTTTTTTTGTTTTTACAGTATCAGAGATGTAGTCTGATAATAAGCGTGATGTTCTACGTCATGTACGATAATAAGCTTCTTTAAGTGCAGGTTTTGAGGGTTGATATATAACTCGCAAAATCCTATCTGGTTGATACGTTCAGGACAAAACAAGCTGGTGGGCTCTCGGCCTAAATGGTTGTCGGTTCAAGTCCTGCTATTGACACGCGTGTGTGATTAATAGGTATGAACATACTCGGGCAAAGTACCACTAGTAGACACAAAGAAAAAATTATACCATAGACTGTACAGACTCGCAAGACACAATCGAAGATATAATTTAGTAATGTAAAACTAAAGGAAACGCAAATGGTAACAAAACTGAAAACACCATCTTTAAGACGTTCATTGCACAACAAATGCACAGCGAAAAGCTGATTGAGAATCTATTTATTGCGTCTCTCGTTCATGACAGTATCAATAGCTAAAACAAGGATCGGCATCACTTGATTTTCTTGCTACAAGTTTATATCTCAGGCCGTAACGACCTCTTATAATTTACACTTACATGGGTTTGACCCATGTTGACCTAAAGCCTTCACTGAACTCCGGAGTTGACCCACATTAGCTCTTAAGCTTTAGGGGTAATGCCAAGCCTCAGCTCCATACAAGAGTGTCGTTACATCACCAAAAGTTAGCCACTGGAACCGCAGAGATAAAAGCTGCAGCTGCTTTAAAAGGCAACGACATGCAAATGTTTAAATGAAACTAAACTCAACATGACGAGTGCATTGTTTTTTAGTTCCGAAGTGTACCTCCAGAGAACCATATCGCAGTAAAGAAGCTATGTCTCGATGTATTCAGGCAAAGTTACGTTCCCTAAATAAATTTGTTGCATCTCCTCCCTCCATATCTGTACCAGCCAAATGCAACTAAAATCAGATAACGTTTTCTAGAACCCCCGAATGGCCCCTGATAGACAACACTAGTATGCAGGCCAAAATCCGACTAAAGCACTATAAAAGACGATTTACATACCATGTCACGGAATTCAAGTCGAATATGCGGGACATTTGTCTTGCGAATATCATTTCCATCTGGTCCTCTCCTGTAGTACTCCCGCCCAATCCAGTGGGACTGGAAAAAGAAAAACCAGTTACCACGTAAAATTCAGACATTTTATGCAGAACCATAACGAAAAGGCATTAATTTCCAATTCAAAAAACATAACTAAAAAGAATGTAAATTATACCTTCAGAACATGTGAGAAACCTGATTGGTATACTGAATTACGGGCTATCTCGCAGAGATCACAAGCACTTAACTTCCACACCTGCGAAAAGAAATTGTTTAACTTCTCGCCTTTTAATTTGACATGTTTGAGATATAAAGTAGAATGCTTACAGAAGCGGCAATGCTGTATTCCTCCACCAGGGGCTCTTTTGTCAGATGGATTTGTAAAGGGTCGTCAGTAGACAAAGAAACATTAAGACCACGTAGGAAAAACATCGGGAAAGGGTTCCGATGATAATCAAGAAATAACGAGTTGTTGCTCAGCGGAGACATGGCAAGACCAATCTGACAATAAAGTCACAGACAATCAAATATACTTCAAATTAAGACACCAAAATGAAAAGGCACCAAAAAACAATCGAGTTTTTTTATGTTACCTGTGCAAGATAGTACAAGTATTGAAGTACAGGAGACTTCCTTAGATTGATCCCGTGTGCAATGTTATGAGTTGTTAGAAATGCAGCAGCAAGATGATCAATGTCGCCAGCCTGACAGATAAATAACACTTGTAAGGTAAAGTCGACATTCAATAATATCAATAAAGAGGTAAAGGGTCTGCAATACATACCTCGCCACAATGAGGACGGAATCTGATGGTATTCATGCCTTTTGATTCACGAAGCTGTGACATATCATCAAGATACTCAGAAGTCAGAACTCATAATCTTTCGATTAGCATGTATGTGACAGTAAAACACTAAAACATGTGGATTGTTCGTAAATTTGTGCATAAGGTTACTTGCCTTGTTTAGGGTATAGAGGTTGGCATAACAATAGTATACGTAGTATGAGAAGGCGGGGTTGAATATATTGGTCCATTGTGATGGTGTCGGCATGTGCTTTGTAGGGCGTCTTTCAGGTTTGCTCTCATCGTCCACCAAATCCAATCCTACAACCTGCAATATAAAAACACATATCGTTGGGATACTATATCAGCAAAACATATATGATTATTAAAAGCAAAGACGAACTGAAATATACAGATGAAATGAAGAGCCAAACCTGTTTCAGAAATACATGCAACTGAGGATGTGAGCTCGGGTCAACTGTAACCTCAAAGAGAGGAAGGAATACGTTGTCAAGAATGGTCTGAAATGACGTGACAATACCCATTTCCTTGTATATATTGTAAAGTCGAGGCAGCTGCAAAAAAAACATTAGATTGAGAAGTGAGCATAGCGATGTTTACATCTTTATTTACATGTATTTCCAAAAACGTTGTGTTCCAAAAACGTGACATTAATATAATTGGTACCTGAATCAGCCAGACAACATTATCACTGTAGAGTTCGTTATTCACAATCCAACTTGCCAAATTGTCCCACTCACTTTGCTTTCTCCCGTATATGGATATTCTGTATTCAGCCATCTGTAAAACGTAACATCTTTATAATCTTTGGGTAGGAATAAATATTGCAGATCGCTAGAAACATCCAGAAGTCAAAACTTACTTGATATTTACTTGCATCAAGATCCGTAAATACTTGTTTTGTCAACTCAGCAAGAAAGCGTCCTGACAAAAATATGTTCATATATTACGTATATAGTCACGTTTCTATTAAGGTCTGATTCCGTAAGTTAAAATAGATGAAGCGAGCTTACCCTGGATCAGATTATCTTGCTTCAAGAAAATCTCCCTGAGCCTACTCTGACCGCAAGGATTATACTTCAGATTGAATTTGTCAAAACGATGGAAGGTGCTCTTGTCTGCATGCACGTCTAACAGATCAACATTGAGGTCATACCCAGTCAAATCCAAACTCTCGAAAACTTCTCTTAAAGTCAGATACGTTCCGTCCCGAAATATTACAACCTGAAAAAAGGACACGATAAATATAGGTCACTACCAGAAATCAATAAAAGAAAGATGAACGACGGATCAACACATTACCTCATCGGGTTCTTTTCTCAACTTGGACTTTATGAACCTCAACAGATGCTTTTGATTCATGCATGCGGAATGATGAACATGAGTATCGACTTTCCGGACATTGTAAAAGTCACGGTGAGGTGCACTTTTCTGAGCTAGGAATTCTTTGTCCGCGTTCAGCATCAGATGAAGGTTGAATTTCTTGATATAGAAGCAAATCAAAGTCAATGATAACGTACTCCCAAAAAACACTAAAACGCAATATAAGAGTATCTACCTGTTCCAAAAGACCAAGACGGTGATGGCATACTGTTCTTGTATTCCCAGCAGCTATCACTTTGAGGATGTGATGCAGGTCGGTGAAAAAGGTTGTCGCATCAGCGACTGGAAAAAGCTTCTCTTTTGCTGAAAACAAAAAATATATTAAACCCGCTCTCCAGTTACAAATTTAAAGACATAAAAACCATCATTAGGAATCGAATAGCGGGATCTTACAGTCTTTATTTGCATAAACATGAATGACTCCATCTTCCATTTCAAAATAATGCTGCAGCACATTTAAAAGGCCGTGTCAATATAACTTATATCGAGCTTAATATGAATCAACGCCAAGTACAAAAATGGTTTAAAACTCACATCAGTTTTACTCTCGGGAATATAATCAAAAGGATTTGGGTTGCGCTTTGGGGTACTAGGGTCAGATATTTTCTCTTTTTCCCACGGAGCAATGCTTTCCCTGAACACATAACTGTCCCGCATTTCGAGACACACCTGTAAAGCCTTGTAAACCTCCGCTTCATCAGGCGACGGCGTCTCTGCACATAATCATACTCGGTTCATACTTAGATGTAGCCACGTAGATGAATTAGTTAAGAGAAATGAGTACCATATGGGGTGATCCTAAGGCGCACAAAAGTTTCCTGCTCGGGCTCCTTTCTGAGAATATCAGCAGCTACAGGGTCAGGGTGTACACCGTGCAGATCACCGGATACACTGTGTGAACGTATCAACGCGGCTGAGGCTATGGGCAATTGTTCGCCATTTGCGTTAGCGTTTGCGTTTTCTGGACCCTGCTCATTTGATGTTGAATTAGAATGTAATACATACTCGTAAGTATACTAAACAGAATCAGAACTTTACCGCGTTGCCATTTGTGTGAAGATATCCAGCATCTAAATTAGCATTCTCGTTCTCAATCACATCAACATCTTCATCAGATCCTTCAACGCTTTCGAAGGCACTTGCGCTAGCAACCGGAGACTTTGGAGAAGTCGGTCTAAGAATAAGTGAAGCTCTCTTGGCTAACCCTGTGTGGCTAGTAGATTTCCCTGCAATATTTGAAGCAACGAAGCATTAAAAGAGACTTATTTTTTTACAAAAAAAACTCGACGGTAAATCAATGCCTTTGCAAGTAAAGCAATGCAATAGTTTATACCCAAAAAAACAACGATACAGGATCAAGAAGGCACTCAGCAAACAATTACAGATAATTATGTCAAGTACCAATAGAAGATCATATCAGATACTAATTCATATAAAGCAAACATATGAATCACGAATTCCTATTATTTCAACCTCTAAAGCAAAAACAATGAAACTAATCAACATCAGCATATCAAATGCCCGAAAACTTGCTCTTTAAAACTAAGATAAAGTACTACTAGTCTACTACTAACTTAATTTCAAGAAACTAAGCATACGTCAGGTAGTTAAACAACCATAAGAACAAAAAAGGGCAATTTATAACCTAAACACGTGATACCTAAACTTTAGCTAAAACTCCAGGACCCTATCAAATAAACTGGACTAAAAGTAGCAAAGTAGCAAAGTTTAATCTCCCATATACTTTTACGCAGACAAACAGAACCACAGAATCTCGCATTGTCCACTTCAAAAAATGTACTTTAGATAACCAAACAACCATAACTACAAGAAAACAGCAATTCTGTAACCTGAATACATAAAGAACTAAACTTTAACTTCAATTCCACGACCCCGTCATCCAAATTGATAAAAGTACCAATCTTTAAACAACATATAAAACAGAATCATTAATTTACCACAAAAAGTAACTTTTTTTAACCAACATTCAGGTAAAGTATGCAATTTAACCACGCTAGATTAAAACTTTTAACTCCGTTTCGACAACCCCATCACAGAACCTGAGAAGAAGCACAATCTTTACACATCCCACATAACACAATCAAACAATTTCACAAGAAACAGTAACTATATACACTAAAATTACATAAAATCTAAGCTTTAACTTCAATTCCACAACCTGATCATCCAAATTTCAAGAAAGTGCCAATTTTGTATTTTTACTGTGATTCCCGACTTTGTGGCCGACAATTCAAAGGATTTGAATGCCCTGCCACACAGACTCAAACCGAAAGATTAAACCTTTTTTTTTATCTAACCACATCAGAAATGTCTTAAAAAAGTAGCAATTTTTAACCATCCGACATACTATTATGCATCAAATTCACACATTAACCACAAAAAGATTAAAACTTTAACCAACAAACATAACAAAATCATTAATTTACCCTTAACCACACATGAACAAAAAGCAGCTTTTTTAAATCTAACATTCAGGTAAAGTAACTGTTTTTAACCTACCTAGTATAAGCTTATATAAGTCCCAAGTTTCAAAATAAGCTGAAAAAATAAAGCTTATGAAATATAAGCCAAAAACATACAAGCCATACTAATAAATAACCTTAAACAAAAACAAACCATATAACACAATCATACAATTTCACATCAACCAACAATCATATCCAATCCTAACAACAACAACATGCCCAGTCCCGCCGGGGCGAGGTATGACGGAGGTAGAATGTAGACAGATCCTACCCTGCCAGGATTAACCCGAAAGTAGGGAAACTGCTTCCGGGAAGAAGCAAGACCTCCGGCAAGCGTAAGTGTGTGGGTGGTAGAGCTGATGTGTGAAAGTGTGCAATAGCAAGGATAACGGGTCTAAAGGACATAAGACGAAAAGCAATCATACAAGCATAAAAAGCTAGAAGATAAAAAGGACATAAACATAAAAAAGTATACGCCGCAAAAGAACACAGATTATCCAATCCTAAATGTATGTTTGTTTCGGCATGAGCTTATTTGATTTCGGCTTATATTATTATTTCATAAGCCCCAATTTTCCGGCTTATTTCGAGACTTGTGGGCTTATATATTACAATAGTAATAAACTTACATAAGCCCATAAGTCCCAAACTAAGCCAGAAAATTGGGGCTTATGAAATACAAGCCGAAATCAAATAAGCTCATAAGCCTACATATAAGCCGAAACAAACACCCCCTAAATGTGTGTTTGTTTCGGCATGAGCTTATTTGATTTCGGCTTATATTTCATATAAACCCCAATTTTCCGCCTTATTTCGAGACTTGTGGGCTTATATAAGTTTATCATATCGTAATAAACTTATATAAGCCCATAAGTCCCTCCCAAACTAAAAATTTCGGCTTATGTTATATAACCCGAAATCAAATAAGCTCATACGCCCGCCCACATATAAGCCAAAATCAAATAAGCTCATAAGCCCACATATAAGCCAAAATCAAATAAGCCCAGAAAATTGTAACAACCACCTTCAGGTAAAGTATGCAATTTAGGCAAGCCAACAAGAAACCCATCTTCATCCTCACCACCAGCAGCCCCCCTCCTATTTCTCCGACCACCACCCTTGTTCTTATAATCATCAAAACCATCATCAAGATTGTTATCTTTTTCAAGGGTTTTGGCGAATTCGAGTAACTGGTTAAGGGTTTTCCTGTGCATATAATAAGCTGATACTGCTACAAATGAGGCTCCTACTAATGCTGCCATTGCTAAATGCATCGCATATGGGTCCATGGCTTCTTAACTGTGTGTTTTTTTCACCTTTTACTGTGTGTTTGTGTTTGTGTGTGTGTTTGTGTTTGTCTCTCAACTCAAACAAACCCTACTACTCAAAAGACTATTTATATGCTATTGGATGGATATATCTTTTGTGTTCGTGTTTTTAAGTAAGTAGCATAATAGACCGCTAGCCGGACTGGATTGAGAACCGGACTTAAACAGATCGATTGAATCAGACTGAATATATTTTGATTCGGTCATCGAT
>BQNB010110640.1:4579-22513 GCA_026074375.1 Tanacetum coccineum | reverse complement strand
AGACCAAGTGGTCACAAACAACACTAACTTGTGGTTAGTGCTGTTGTCCCAAACACCCCTTTAAAAGTTTTAAAATCCATTTAAGCTTTTGAAAATGAAATCTAGTGAGTAAAACTTTAAAACCAGATAGTGCACAGCTTATAACAACCAAAATAAACCTTAATCAATAAGCAAATAAGCCAGAAATGAAGAACTTATACCTATGCTAATTATTTTTGGTTTTTATTGATTTATAAGACAAAAAGTGAAAAACTAAGATCTACACTACTTGAGCTAAAAACAGATTATAAAACATGATCAATAAGCACAATGAGACAGAATTAAGCACAAACAAGCTAGATTATAAGCAAAATAAGCAAATTATAAGCTAGAAAATTAAGACAGAAATAGAAATAAGGAACTTACCAAAGCCTTAGCTAAACAAAGGCTTATTAATGCTCAAGGAGCTGTTCTACAAGCTCCAACTTATCCAAGGATAAGCTGGTAGGGTCCCATAAGCTCTTCCAGGTTAAGCTTATCATCCAAAAAGCTCAATTCCATTCTAGCAAAGGTATTAAACTGACTTTAAAGTTTTAAGTAGATTAGATGCTTGATTTGAGCTCAATCTTAGCTTAAAGACTAAGAGAGCTTATGATGAGCTTATTTAGAGCTTATGTAACAGTGACAAGAGCTTTGAGAAATATAATAAGCTAAAACAGATTTCATAAAGTAAACTTATATTTCATTGATTTAAAAACAGATCACATAACTTGGAATTGAAAATACAAAAGCTTAATGAGAAATTACATTTAAACTAAAAATTTACATAAGCTACTTAAGAACTAAAAAATGCAGGAAAAGAAGATGATGTGTGAGAAGTGAGCTTGTATTTATAGCCTTCTGAGGATGCTTCTAGGTCATAGCCACGCTTCTTTATCCCTTGATCTTGACCTTTGATTGCACACTTATCATTGGATGCCTTCTTATCACCGTTTGATTAAATGGGTAAGCACACAGATTGCCAACGTGGCATTCTGTGTGTCAGACCTTGTGTGCTTCTTTTTCACTCATTTTAGTGCAAAAATCCAATGATTGGTGTGTTTCTTGTCAGACCCGCGTGTCATTCGTTGTGGGTTTCCACCAATAAGAGCATTTTGTGATGTCTTCTTTTGCCAGGTCATTCCTTATTACTTGAATTACAGAGCCACGCTGCCAATTGCAATTAACCCTTTGTTTTAAGGCTAGGTAAATTTGGGAAGATGAATGAATAGTAAAACTAACTTTCCCGTGTTTTACTTTTTATAAAGGTGTGTTTAATTTCTTTGACCCGGGGACAATAGGTGTTGACTTGGGCTTATACATAAAGATTGGGCCTGGGTAAATTGGTTTCGGGCTTGAATTTTATAAAGAGGATAACGACCGTTATTCTTTTATAATAAAAAGGTAACGGTGTTAGGGTTTTAGGATTATTTTTAAAATATGTTTAACAATGAGGGCTGTTTTAGGTATTTTTGGATTTTGTCATTTAGTGAGTTGATTTTAGTTGACCAAGGGTTGATTGGAGTTGACTTTTGACCCTTCTTGCTATCAAATCCCCGGCTCTTGTGCACTCTATCCGCTCTCGTATCCGTGTTTGTCTGATTTTTACCATTTTCTTGCGATTTTTGCTATATCCATACCTACACAATCACAAAGACAAAACAAGCAATATACAAGCATTTTAAGCACAATTTTGTCTTTTATGGGTAATTTTTGATATAAAATAGATATGTGTTTTCACACATATCAGCAACGCACAAGTAAGGTAGTATGAAGACTATTATAAGGCCCCAAAGAGTACATTTAATGCATGTGTGTAGGAACCAAGAAACACTTTCACTTCACTATTATGGACAAGAAAATAAGATAAGAAGAAAATGAAGAAAAGTAGAGAGATGTAGAGAGAGAAACTAGAGAGAAGAAAAAGATGGTTAATTCTTGTAAGTGTAAGACAAACAAATATGAACCAACACCGTCTCCACACTTGGAGAGGGGTATTTATACTTAAACCATGAGCCGACCTTCTTGGGCTTTGTTGGGCCGAATGGTATTTTATCTCAAGTCAGGCTCGGGATTACTTTGTACCTTAGTCCGAAACACGTATAAATTAGATTAATTAACGAGCCCGATTCCCGTTCTAGCCTATTATAACATTTACTAAATAAAGACCGAGCTTTCATGATTAGTAGCCGAGCTTCCTTATTTGGCTCAATATTTTGAGGCTAACAATCTCCCTCGAAGCAAGGCTTCCTGTAGATTCTGAGCTTCTATGTTCACAGACATGTTTTAAGGCTAACAATCTCCCTAATGTGCGGTCTTCGAATTCCTGAGGTGAGATCTTGAATCTTGCTTCCTCAGACTTGTTGAGATTGCTTAGTCGTTGAGTTCTTAATTCTTTGGTGTTTATTATGTTGTAGGCTTGTTCCTTCATGTTGTGTGATCTTTGATCTTTAGCCTTTGTCATTGTCTTTTGACTTCATCTTTACATTTAAGATCTTTAAATCTTTCCTTGTATGTCTTGATCGTCTTTGCCACCTTGCGATCTTGTGTCTTGACCAACATGCTCATACTTTGCATCTTCTTGAAAGCCCTCTAATAATCTCCCCCGAAGCTTGGTTTCTGAGGACTTATCTTTAATATCAGAGTTAGCGGAAGTCTTTGTCTTTAGTTCTTGAGATTTATTGATTCTTGAATCTTGATGCTTATAGTATGTCTTTGTAGTTTGAGCATGAGCATGTGGTAATGAATTGGACTCTGCTAGAATGAGGTTGCAACACCGTCGTTTATACCTGCATTAAGTGTTAGTGATAATATCCAGATATGAACGAATAATGGCTTTGTCATTCGACGAGATCGGTTGCATTAAACCTCTGGTTCCATGAGGATCGTTTAACCATCACAAATACTTACTTGAGATGCAGGTAGGTTCAATTTAGAAGAACCACCTTGACAGGTTTCCACTCAAATTGTTAGATCCTCTAACACATATATGGGGGGGGGGGAACATTAGAGTTTCAACGTACTATGCTTAATGTTCTCAATACCGGAACGTCTCAAAGCAAACAACACGATATGAGTAAATTAGATAGTTACAATCTTTTTGATTGAGTTGTCAATTCATTTACTGGACCAAAATCGAAATCCATTGTTGACACAATCTGAACATTCATATAGAATCGCGCAAGTCACCTACCAAGAGCTTGTTTGATGTTAGCTCAAGCAGGATTTCCATCTTCACTGTGAATACTTAAGTATCACTCGGATGTTCTGGCAAAATCACAAGGATAATGCGTAGGACTCTTGTTAACAGAGCTTGTGAACTTGATGATGTTTAACAAGATTTTGTAATGGAATGTGTTCCTAATGAATTTATTTAATTGATCCTTGGCTCTAAGACTTGATTAGTGCATTTTGGTTTAGTACTCGGAGGCTGGGAGCAGACTGCCATCTATTCAATATCAACTAACTCGGAGTGAAAAGGTTAATAGAAGTCGTGTGTATCTCCGTGACAAATGAGACAAGTTTCTATTGAGAGAAACTCGAATGGCTGGGAAGGGTTGTGCATTGCATCACTAGGTCCATGATGTCGTCTACAATGTCAGCAATCAACATTGTGATTCTGACAGCATATGTATTGAACCGGTTTCTGCCTAAGTTGTGTGGAGGGCTGCTTTCTTTTGACCCTTTATCCATACATTTCTTTTTCATTCTTCAACCCCTTCAATGCTTACCAAGACGTCATTACTAACACCTTGTTGTGATTGTTCCAGTGTTAGCTCAATCTTAGTCGGCATTATTCCCTTATACTCATTCATCTCCAATCATACCTAAGGACTGTTATTTCTATCTATGGAATGTCCTTGGGTAGCTCCCTCCGGTTCTGTTTGGATCATAGGACTAATACCTAACCTAACCACCTTATGACTTTAGAATCATCGTGAATTAAGATGTTGTTGGGTATGAGATCGTAACCATAAAACCTTTTCCGAAGAGTATCAAGCACTTTGAGTCGATTGGATCGCTTATTATTTTCAAGATCATATTTTAATTACATTTCTCCCCTTATTTTAAATACTAATTCACTTAGTTTTGGAAAAACCATGTGATTAAAATTTGTCATGAAAATTCTGTTGGTAAAAAATATTATCAGCATGAATTATATGGAACATTAACTTGCTCCCCCTCAATTTTACATATGTTTGACACCAAAAACAATGATACCAAGTTGTAAAATGAATATAAAATTGAGGGTTAGCATTGTTGAGCACATAATTTTGAAAGATTATGAATTGTCATTGAAGAATTCTTGAAAAATTATGCTCAACCACTAAATCATCTTATAACATACAATCTATTGAGTAGTCATTATTATTACTGAGTTGTTATTAAGACTTTTTATAATGTTTTGAATACATAAATATTGTCATGTTATGATGTATCCAAAATCATTAAAACTTTGTTTTTTGAAAAACTCCCCCTCAAACATTGACTCATTTTGAAAATGACACAAAATGTAGAAGAATTGTCTTGTAAAACTTTATGAGGGATGGAGTGTTGAACACACAATTTTGAAAGATTTTGAATTGTCATTGAGAAATTCTTGAAAAATTGTGTTCAACATTTTGAAAAACATCATGTTAGAAGACTTCTCTTCTAACGCTAAGGATAAGTGCACTGAAACGTACACTCTCCTTTGTCGTTCGGGTCCGAGTTGCAATCTGAGAGCAATTACAAGTCATAAAGAAAATTAGAAATGACATGTTTTGAAAACATTTGAAACTCTTGCTCGAACTTCATTTACACGCCCGTGTCGATGTTAATCAACATTTCTAGGTACGTAAATGTTATCGATTCCACAAGACATGTCGAGAAGATTCTTTTTGGAAATTTTCTTGATTTTTCTGATTTGTATTTTCTTTTTGAAATTTTCTATTTTTGTATTTGTTTTTCTTAATAATACTTGCATGTTGTCCTCAATAGTGATAGTTGTAGTTGAAGTGATAAGTTCTGTTATTGGTTGATTATTTGATGTAGGTTCGGTGTCTTTTTTGTTTAGAATTATTAGAGTGGGAGCGGAAGACTTTGACACACTTCAATTTCCTGCATTGAAGTATTCTTCGTACATAGGACTGAATAACAATTCCAAATTCCAACTCTTGTTGTGATGTAACTATCTTGTTTGCTAGAGGAACAACTTTTGGAACCAACTTTGAATTGGACAGTTCATTGTTGTGGTCGTGAATTCCAGGTTCTGAACTGTTATGATGAGAAGTCATTGCTTGTTCATCAGATTAGAATTCCTTGAAGCCCTGGTTTTTGAGATATCAGTCTTTTCAGTAACCAAACTCTGAGTCCTTCGTTTTTAGGATTGAAAGATGTACCTGCACTTAAGTTAAGAGTACATGTACTGACATCAAGAGTTTGTTCGCATTCATATTAGTTAGTGATATCGTCATTTGAACCATTTGTGGGTTCACTGTCAACCTTGGTTGTGCTAGAGGTGAATATCTTTCTAGTAGGAACCCACCTAAGACTAACAGATTTAAAAATTTTACCCGTCGGTTTCCACCTAAGACAAGATCAAGGAGTCATTGTTTTCTCATGCACAACGGAAGTCTTTTTTATTGAAAACCTATGTCCTTTTGGGATATGTCTTTCTGGTTTCTTTGCAACACTTGTTTGCTCTACGGGTTTGTTTTTGTTTCTTGTCTTATTAGATGGAACCTTAGCATGCGAGTTGACCTTTTTCAGGAATTTTGTTACACAAGAATCATGATTTGCATTAAAGACACATTTCTGACATGTAGAGCAAACAAAATTTTTAGAGTTAGAAAAATTCCTAGAATTCCTAGGGTGTTCTGCTATGGGCACATTCTTTGTCGTTACGCAACTACTCTTAGATGCAGGCCAATTCCTAAAGTTTTGGTTATTGATCCTAGGTTTTGGTTTGCTACCATTTACTGTACTTTGTGATCTAGCAGAAGGCATCACACTAGGTTCTGAGTTCCTACTGCTTTATTGTGTCTTTTTCTTAGCTTCCTCTAGCTAGTGATTATGAACCATGTCATTTGAGCTATACCTAGACGAGCTAGGTGCAATCATGTGATGAGGTTTTGCAAAGGAAAGTTCTCTTTCCTGAGGTAAATAATGTATAGTGACTGGTTTTGGCAAATCGTTGTTCACATCAACTTGGGAGGCAAACCGTGGTTTTGAAATTCTAGGTCGTTCAGACTTAAACACAGTCGGTTGTCTAACAACTGATTGGTTTCTATGTGATTGTAAAACCGATTTTCCTAAGATTGATGATTTTGCAAACTTAGTATTTACACTATTTCTTGTTAATTTTCTTAACTCATTTTTTAATGCTGCAATTGCAAATTCTTTTTCCTAAAGTTGAGCTTTGAAGTCAGCATTTTGAGCAATCAAAGAAGTTGTGTGTTCTATAGTCTTAGCTCTCGTTGTCTTGATAGAATCAGACAGTTCTTTGTAATGCCTTTTCAAAGTCTCATTTTCCTTAAGTAATTTAGCCACTTTATGTTCCAATTTGATGTTTATTGTTTCAATTACATCTATGTCATGTTTAACCTTGGCTTCATTACTTTTTTACTTTCGAAAATTGACCATTGTATTGCCCTGCATTAGAAAGTCTTGATTTGATATTGTAATTCAAGAGCAAACAGATGTGCTACCATTCTTGAAAAATCTTGTTTTTTTTTGGAAATTTGGGTAACGGTCCTTTTTGAGACAAATATTTCAGACTCAAGAGATTGAATTTAAGAGTTTCAGTTTGTCCTGGTTATTAGTTAAATTAGAAAGGCAAAGGAACATATGTCATGACATTGTTTAGCATACTGTCACCTCTCCTACATTGATTAAATCAGGCTGCTCATTATGTTATTATGTACCTATATCAAAAGACATTGTTGATTGTACTTCAGTCCATTGCTCTTCATTATAATATGGGTTTGATAATCTGCTTCCTTAGCATGTGCTCTTTTACCTGATCTGCTGCTTGTATCCTGTTCTTTTGATTCTGTCCCACTGCTTTGTGTGTCAACCAAACTAGCATCCAATGCATTAGTCGTATCAATCTTTTCTTGCTGTTAGTCTGCATAAGTCTTGACATTCACCCACTGTCATACTTCCCATTTATGCCAGGTTGCTCTTTTTATCAATCGACTTCTTAACAGATTCCATGTGTTGGATCAGTGTATCACGAAACTTTGGAATCTCAAGTTGAGTGTATTCTCAGAAAGTAATTGCGTGGTCCATTTTAACATATTCATCACCAAGATAAATCAGTGACATGATTGATCCTCTAAAACTGTGGTCCGAAGTACTATAAAAGCAGCTATGGATCCAATCTCTTGAAATTCTTCTTTGTCAAGTTTCTTTTCTAGTTGATCCATGTTTAGGAACATTGTGCCTGTGAAAGTCTCTACATCTTGACCAAAGAGTGTCGCAAATGCGCGTTTGAATCCATACTCGGTGCGAGTTCCTTTTAAGTCGTTTTTTTTAAAAAAAGAAGCTGAAGGTTAGAATGAAGTAGTCAAAAAGATACATGGCAACGTTTAGTGCTTGTCTTCTGAAATTAGCATCCAATGCATTGACTTCATTAACTGTTGCACTCTAGAATCTACAACTTATTTGTCATCCAACCTTTCTAAATCTTTTTGCATGAATGAATGTGTTGGAGCAGATATTTTTTAATGAAGACAAAGATTTTAAATCTTGTTTTCTTGAAGAGTATGAGGTTCCATGCCAGTATATCGTGAAAGTCCTTTCTTGCATACTTACCACTAAATTAGAAGGCTTTATTAGCACGGAGTGAAAATTTTTCTCAAATTTGTCTTGAGGCACTCTAAAAGGCATTTAGCAGTTGGACTCCAAAATAGTTTTCTATGTAATTTGTTGTATCCAGTGTATCCATGTTCTGAGAAACGTTCTGTAGTGAATTGTGAACCGCCCCCCCCCCCCCCCCCCCCCCCCCCCCCCCCCCCCCCCCCCCCCCCCCCCCCCCCCCCACCCCCACCCCCCCCCCGCCCCCCCCCCCCCCCCCCCCCCCACCCCTCCCCCCCCCCCCCACCCCCCCCCCCCCCCCCCCCCCCGCCCCCCTCCCCCACCCCCCCCTCAACATCTTCACCAAAAATAGACTAAAGCACGTTTCAAATTCACTTAAGTTATGCTTGTTTATGTTTCCGTGTGAAATTTGTGATTTAAGTTAACTAAGACAGGTTTAGGCAACTACCTTATCAAGATCTTGCGTCGTTTTAGCAATTGTTGCATGTTTTTGTTCATCTGAATCTGTACATGAAGATAAATGTATCCTTCGTTCCATTTTACTCGTTAATTGAAGTTAAAATGATTTGTAGATCTTCAGTAGTAAAGTGAATTGTTGTTGTTGATTGAAATCAATAATGTTCACGGGATTTTACAAATCTATGATTTAAAATGAGAAAAGAAATGGAATCTTTTTCGGGATTTTACAAAATCAAGAAGAAACCATGAAAGAATGAATAATTGTTGGTGAAATCATTCTTGTAATTGAAGTACTTGAGCTTTTTTTAACTATTGATGAGCATAAAATGGACGAACTGGTTCATAAACTGTTCAACTTAAAATAAGTAACTGTTGATTAAAACTCAAATCAGGACTAACGGTGCAATTACGGTTTCACTTTGGAGGATTAAACGTGCTGAATCTATAACTATGTAAGAGTAACAACAGTGTAATTATAGAATCAACAAGAAGAGGTTTAATAAGCAGGAAATTGACTAACAATGAAAATATCCGTAAGTTAGTACTGCTGGTGATACTTTTCAATTTTAGTTTATTAATAACAATTTTCCCACCATTTTTATCATCTTTTTTTGTTTTAAATTTTGTAAAATGGAACGAATGAATTTGATATCTCGCGGAATGGTACGTTTATCGTTGGTAAGAAATGAATATACCACGATGATCGTAACAGGATCACGATCACAATGGTAGTCGTTAGAAGTCCCGTAATGAACCGACACTCGAAACAGAAAACCCGAAACAACTGGAAACGAGTATAGTTTCCTCCTGTTAGATTGTTTGATCGCCTCCTATTGCTTAAGATGTTAACTCACCTTCTACTAAGATGTTAACTCTCCTTCTACTAAGATGTTAGTTCGCCTTTGCTAAGAACTTGTTAACTCGCCTCGACACAGTTTGTTAACTCGCCTTCTACTAGGGATGATAATTCGCCTTCTGCTTAAGGTGTTTACTCGCCTCGAGCTAAACTCTAAAATCGTACTAACGTCCTTGCTTCTTGTCTTCTATAGAATCCAACATCCTTGTTTTTTTTGTTTCCTTGTCTCAAGCCGTGAACCACAAATAAACTTAAAAAAATAAGCACTTGTCCACCACAATAAGTCACGAAGAGGACACAACAATAAGCAGTTTGACAACCGAATAAGCCAACAACAATAAGCTCTTTTAGCACCAGACAAAGTCTCAAAAACCACAATAAATAAGCTAGGAAGAGTGTTGACACTAAATAAGCTAATAAAAAGCTTCAACAAGAAAAAAACTGTTTAGACCACAAAGAAGTCACGAAAAGAAAGAAACAAAACTGCTAAAGATGCAAACATTTTTAGGAGAAAGCTTTTGTTTTTGGAATAATAAAGACTTTTTATGACTAAATCAGCAAAACAACAAAAAATAAAGACAAAAAATAAAGACAATAGCTTTGGCCACGTTTTTGTGTCTTTTGATCCACAAATGAACCAATTTACTGTTGAAGCCCAAAATGAAAGAACAAGACACAAAAAAACAATTGATACCCTTTATGCTACAAACATTTTGAATAAAAATGATCAACTTTGGCAAAAGTAAGCAAAAGAAAGAAAAACAAATAAGCCAAACGAAAAGAAATTGTAAAATCTGTCGAATAAGCTTATAAAATCACCACAACTTATCATAAAACCCACCCGTGGCGAGTGATAACAATTGTAGGACCCAAGATACACTTTCACTTCACCATGGTAACCAAGAAAATAAGATGAGAAGAATATAAAGAAGAGTAGAGAGAGAAAGTAAGAAAGAAAAGGATGGTTAATTCTTGCAAGTGTAAAACAAACAAATGAGAATCAACACTCTCTTCACACGTAGAGAGGGGTATTTATACTTAAACCATGGATCGGCCTTTTTAGGCTTTGTTGGGTCGAATGGTATTTTATCTTGGGTCAGGCTCAGGATTACTTTGGACCTTAGTCTGAAACACGTACAATATTAGATTAATTAACGAGCCTGATTCCTGTTCTAGACTATTACAACATTTACTAAATAAAGATCGAGCTTTCATGATTAGTAGCCGAGCTTCCTTGTTCGGCTCAATATTTTGAGGCTAACAATGTGAAATAACTTAAGAGGGATCAACCATATAAAGGGGCAAGGTAGTATGAAGACTATTACCCTATGGTATCCTTTCTACGCACTCGCGTTTCCCTAGACGTGTCTATAGCGATACAAACAAAAGCTGGTTTTCTAGAACCTAACGTGCACAATCATCAATCAAGAAGCAAAAATAAAAGGATCTGCAATCTAACTTTCATGCAATCATAAGCAAATACAAAAGAGGGTTTAGCCTCGCATGTTATAAAGAAATCAAAGAGATAAATCAATCACACAACACATAGACATATTGAATTATTAATGATAAATAACCTTACTTAGATTAAAACATTGATTCAAGGTAGTTTGATAGGGTTTTGAGGCCCTAACAATGACCTATGAAGCTGCTACAAGAGCTAGGGTTCGTCTCCTTAAGTTACACAAAGTTATCCCAAAAGTTACACTCTTGAAACCCTAAAACTGGTTTAATATATATAGAGATATCGTTGCGACGACGTCGCGTTGTAATCCTGACGCCGTTGCTACATGGATGATTCTAGATCCTCATTGAGTCGGCTACGTCCTGACGCCGTCACTAAATCTCTGACACCGTCGCTAGATGGATCACAAGGGCGTCGCGTTATGCCTGCGACGCCGTCTCTACGCATTGTAAGCAATACTTCTTCAAGGATTTGGTGTAGGTCCGTAATCTTGTCCATTTCTTATCCAAATGAGCCCAAGTCACATGTATTCCCTCCAAATGCCATCCAAGTGCTAAAAACCTAAAAACAAATGATTAAGCACATAATCTGGGCATATTTGCATGATTTAGGGGGTTAAATGACCCTAAAATAGTATATAAAATGACACCTATAAATCTAATCCTACACTTTGATTTGTTTATCCTCAACAAATGGTTTTTCTACCTATATAATAGTATATGACGGGTCATTTAACCTACTCTTTGTAAGTATTTTACAATACAACCTTCTAGACCTCGTAATTAAAAGCACAGAAAGCATACGCTAGCACCTCACATAAGTGTTTGGGATTCTCTCTTTCTCTCAAGTGTATAATAAATAAAAAATAATAGAGAAATGGAAAATCACACTCATTACCTGTCATAAGCATATAAATACCATCGCTGAGGTAAAGGATCAAACCACCATCGTTGGGCCGCAAGCATTATTCATGTACTAATCCAAGATGACTTGTTAAAGATTCTGAGGTGTTATGAGTAAAGAAAACATATAAAAGAAATAGAAACGGATTGATACATTTGGGTGGTGACTTTGGGTGAATTTGGAGTGAAAGGGTTAGCTAATTATTTATACGAATATACGCTAATTTGGTTGCTAAACCAAGACTCGGACAAAGATATACAAACTCAACACAACTCTACATCAATCTATTTCTTTTTTCTTTTCTTGACTCTAATATAAACATAAACATAAGCAAATGGCAGCCCGTACATTTTTTTTACTCTTTTTTATATACATTTTTTTTGTACAATTTTGCCCTGCCATTGCTTAAGCATATAATACATCATGGGGGTTTATAGATACACCCCTACACTTGAACTTTTACATACTCTATTATTTACAATCTAAACAAATGACCCGATTTGAGTGGATCAAATAACATGAGATCATCTAACCAAAGATATGGTGGTATTGATTTAATTTCATTCCCTTCTCCGCTAAATAAATATCTACCATGAATCTTAATCGTTACCCAAGAACTATATTTACAAGGATAAGGAACTTAGCAACCGTTTACTATAAATGATTAACTGTTAAAACCAATAATTGTACTAAAATCGAGTACATAAAAGGTAGCTAAGGCAGTTGTGTGGTGTAAACATTGGTTAAGTGAACAATGCTCATCATTAATAGCCGTCTTTACTAGAAAATTTACAAGCACAGTAGAAAAGATAGGCTTGGAGTGTTGACTAGGGGTATCCAGCACTAAAAATGAGTGCATGCAGAAGGTGTTGGGAATAGTTATATATCGGAGATGCGAGCCCCACACACAACAAAACCCCTCCCCCCCCTTCAATCATAAAAATTACAGGTTTAAAACATGGGTTAATCCTAGTGCCTCTTATCTAGCAAATCCTAATATTCACTATGCGGTCTTGGGATGCATCACAATAACAAGTTCTAGAATTTAATATACTACCGGTACACTCATATAATTTAATACCTATCTCAATGCTCTAGAAAAGGCGACAAAGACCAAACGTACACATTCGTAACGACGGAATAGACACATATGACTGCTCACTCCTTAACTCGAGAAAGCTAAAGGTATAAACTTTCTTGGGTATCAGTAATGGATACCCGAATTCCTATAGATCTAAAGGCGAACGCCACATTTTTAAGGTGGAATTCTGAGGGTTTTTGTGATAGTCATATACATTCCTATCCATGAGACGCTATTAATACTCAGTTTTTGTCTGTGTGTGTCATAAAAAATTTTAAATTTTGGTTAAAATTACCTTTTTATGCTAGTTTTGATATACTACCCATTGTTTTAAGGACAAAGCAAATGGCAAATGAAAGGATTGTTTCTAAGGCTTATTTCCCCCCTACACTTAAGTTGAACATTGTCCCCAATGTTCTATAGAAGTACCCGTAAAAACAAATAAAGGGAAAAGAAAACAATAAAAGAAATATACTTCCTTAGTATGCTCAATAATGGGAAAGAAACATGTTATGAAATAAATCTTCATACGACTAATAAACTGCCAACAGTACTAAAGGAGTTATTACTGCCAGTACAAAGTTAGTACTGCCAAGGTTACTTAATACTGCTAGACGTAGAAGTTAGTACTGCTAAATGGTCAAAGCTGATGAACTGAAGATAAGAATGCATGGAGAGTATTTCGGATATTTATATTTGAATTGTAACTGAACCTAAATGATAGGCTGATATCTTTGTAAAGGGCTCCTTGTATTTCTATAAAAGGAGATCCCAAGTGTAGAGTAACTCAGAACTTTTCAGAGATATATTTAAGCAATTTTAATATCTTCAAGGTTTGTGTAACCCCAGTACTTAATGATTAATCGTATTATGTATAATATTAGAATCAGTGAGTTTTGAGTTCATTGTTGTGATTTAGTCATTACTTGTAACAACCGTGACTTGAGCAGGTTAGTCAAACCTTTAGTGTTGACTTATATGTCTGTTGCAATGTACGGTTTATGTGATTTTATGTGTTATGTGTGCTATTATGTGTTTATGAGGTGTTGGTAATCCATTTAATGAGTGTGATCATCTCAATAAGATTGGAATAATAGTGAAAAATTGTGAGTTCTTTCCGTTCACTTTTAAGTGACAGGGAAATAATTATCGTGAATTTAATGTTTTGTCTTAAATGTGTAAGTATATATACGTATACGTATTTTCGTGTTAGTAATTTAAGATAAGTTTTGACTTTAGAAGTTTAGTTGAGAAAATGTAAAATTTCTATTTTTGGAAAGTTAGGTTGGAAATAAAAAGTTATTTTTAGAAAGGTAGGATATTGCCTTTATGCAAAAAGGTTAGCCAAATAAGTAAACATTTTTACAAAAACTTAAGGTTATATTGTAAATATCTAATTAATTAAAAAAAATTTTTTTTTTATAGGATGAATAGTGTTCCGAAATTTAAAAGAAAAAAAAATAAAAATAAAATAAAAATAAAATACTAATCATAATCTAATAACTAATTAGAGTTAGTTTAGATTCTACCTATAGCCTATATATACAAATTCAAATCCAAACCCTCGCCCATTTAACTTAATTGACCGGCCATAAGGAAGGAGAAAAGAAAGACTAAAATTTTAGGTTTCACTTCGAGGTACATCCGATCTTTAATCCTAGTTCGTGTTATTTTTCTAGTAACTTAAATTATGGTGGATTTAGGTATTAAAATAGGATTATAAATTATGGTATTTAATTTCCAGAAATCTTATATAATATTATGTTAGTTTATCATTTGATTAATTAGATTACCGATAATGAATCATGCGTTAGGGCTAGATCAACGAATTAGATGCGTAAGTACACTGCAAAAGTTAGGAAGATGTTTAACGTCATAACTCGGTCATAAAAGAACAATAAATATTTTACAACATACTGGATATATAACCATCAGAGAGTCTACTTTCTAGAAATCCGTCCTTATAAGTTTTTATTGCGGGAAGTGTGTCAAATGGTCATTACAGAAATCAGGTGTATAACATACAATTCAGTATTGGTTTTGATTTTTCCAAAAATATTAGGCACATGAGTTAGAGGCTCAAAGTCACGTTTAAGTTAGTTAATATATTGTGTGTGACCACTGAATTTTTGCTAAGGTCAGAAGGGGTATAATTTGGGTAATTAATGCATACTTTTAGAAGGTCAGATTCTGAACTGAATTTTAAACGACTTTGAATAAATGAATTTTTAAGGGTATTTATAAAGGGTAGTGACTTTGGAGAACTATAGAGGTTTCATAGACTTATAATAGCAGGTTGAATTTTGGTTTTGAATAAGATGGGGAGTGTTTAAGAAAAAATAGTGCGTTAAGGCACGCAATTGAGATTATTAAAATTCTGCCTAAAACCAGATAGCTTTAAAGAGTAGCATTATAATTATAATAGAAATATGTTAAGAAAGGTAAATGTTTTAAATAGAATATAGGACTAAGATAGATAGCCTAGGAATCCATCATAGTTTAAGTTCTTCATAGTGGGTTAAATAACCTAATTGATGGTAACTTTTTTTATGTTTATATAGGTTTAGAAGTCGTGTTTAATTGTGAAGTGTTTGGGATTTAAAGCTATCAATCAGTTAGTTACAAGTCCCATTTTTAAATGTCCTTTACATTTTGGGATAAAAATGATGCTTTGTAATCTAAAGATGTTTTGAATGCTGTGATTATGTGGTTATTGGTGTATGGACAATATGTTACTAATATATTAACTTATTGTGTTGCATGTTGAATGTGATATTGGAGTTTATCTGTTACTCAATGAGTGCAAGACTTGGGATTTATCCCGAGTGGTAATGTGGTGTTATCGTCTACTTATGTAGGCAAGATCCTTGGAGCTGATCAACTCCTTGTGATATTGTGTTATCGGTACCAAGAGTCTGGAATTGGGTATTGGATCCTTTCCATGACTATTAGTGGATCGGGGTAACGTTCCTACCCAGTTGTTGTAATGGATCGGGGGTAACGTTCCTACCCAGTATGTGGATTGCAAGTTACAAGAGTTCATAATTTCATAATTGTCCTTTATTGTTTGATAATCACAGTAAATTCAGTTTTAAAGTTTTATTGTTTCCTAAACCATGTCTGCTCACCAACCATGGTGTTACGTTTAAGCATCATTTTCAGGTACTTAATGGTGCTAAGATAGAACAAGTTTCTAGAAGAGACCGTAGGATGCATGGAGTATTTATCCCTTTTCTGTTTGAATTTTTTTTTATGGTTTTTGCATGTCATTTTATTGATGATACCTCTTTCTATTAATAAAGACATCATTAGGTATTTGGGTATTGTTATGACACTATTGTGTCTTTGCTTTACTTTTATTTTCATTTTTAGTATTCTCTATATAGACACGCAGAGTATGATGATATCCATATCATGTTTACTCTGTCCCCGCGTTTCGCCTTGCGGGTGTGACAGAATTGTATCAGAGCCAGTTTAAAGAGAACTAGGGTGGTTGAGCCTATACTATAGCTTAAGGCCCTCATATATTGCATTTTAGGGTAAAGTGTTTATGTACGATATACCGTTAAGTTCCCATGCCTCCTAAAACCTTTGAAATTCTTCTATTTGAAATACTACTATAGAATATGATAATATACTTTTATCATTGTGAAGGATCTGAATAGTATATACCCATTGTAATTGTTTTAATCGTGCCTTCCCCTAATCCCTTAATGGATTATTCGATGGGGAGATTATTTACTTCCCTGACTCCGGAATTGGGTGACTTTTGAGAGAGAAAAGTCAAACCCAAGCGAGGCCCAACGGTAAGTTTTATTGATTTTTCAAGACCTCCGATGCGTTTGCAATAGAACCGAGGATTGTATTTTTATATTTTAAGGTCACTATGTGCATATGTTTGTTTGGTCAGATGGGATTTTTATGTTTAGAGATTAGATCTTATCAAGTTTTAACAATATTTGGATTATTATTAAGTGCTAATGTGGTAGATGTGTTTGTATCATTGAGATAAGTCTTCTTGGAAGTAAGTACACGTTGTGCAAAAGGAGTAATTATAATTATGGTCGCGAACATAATTATAAAGGTGTCACACACGTGGACTTGTGACTTTGATTGCATTGATCATGTTGCTTTAGTTATTATGTAATGGGGTGGTTTTGGGGATGTAAGTCTGTATAGCAGATGTGGAAAGTATCGTAGATGTGATGTGATATCCTGTTTAGGATGTTTATGGTTTAGAGAATTATTCTCTTAACCCTTTGAGCGATTATAAGACGAGTTATGTAGATGGCGAGTTTCCTTTCATCTATCAGTTGCGATACATCGATACCTGTTGGTGTTTTCGTCGCGATTCTTAAGTGGTTCGTTAGCTCGTTGTTCGGTTAGATATCCTAAATGCTCGTGTTGGTATTTCTAGTTGTCATCATATAACTAGTGTTCTATGTTCTCCGTTTGGCGTTTTGATTGTTTTCTTTTGTCTAAAGGTGACGATACTTTTTGGTTTGGTTCTAAGACTATTGGTATGGATGAGTCCTTATGGTTTGTTTGGTTTGCAAGAGTTCTTGACCGTATTCGATTTCAATAAATTAATATTTTGAGTATAGAAATCCTTAAAGTATTTTGGGAGTCTAATTTTGCTATCGTAATGTCTTTTGTTGTGAGTCATAAATTCATTTTCAAATTAATTATAGTCGATATCATATCGTTTAGGTATTAAAAAAAAACTTCTTTCGAAAATAAATAATAAAAATAAAATGCAACACATTTGTTTTAACCATCTTTTGATTCCTTTTATAAAATGATAATTAAAATAAGTTTATGAAAATTTTATTTAAATTTATTTTTACACTCAAAATTATTGACATTTTTAACTAAGGTAATTCTATTGTTTTAAAATGATTGGTATAAGGTTATGAGAGAAAGTTTCCTTGGGTAAAAATCGGTTTTGGTACAAAGGTTCTTAATCTTTTAATTAATGGGTCATGGTACGTGGTATTATTCATTGGGCGTTTCTAGCATCGTTGATGCGTTTGTTAGGTCTGAGGTTCGTTCGTTATGTCAATGTTTACATTTGATTTTTTTTTCTTTTGGGATTGTGTGATTTTTGGGTCCATACCAATTGGTGCATATGAAGTTTGGTGTTTCTTCATGGCGTGGTTCTAGAGTTGATGGTAGGTCATATCTTCTGAGTGGTGCGATTGATGGTAGCGAAGTGAATGAAGTTATTCAAAATCCCAAGTGGGAATTAGAGAGTTCTTGTTTTACTTTTGATTTTTTTTTTTGAACAGCAATATATTATTAAACCACTAGCAAGAAGCTAAAAATTACAAAGCGACAAGGTACGGATTTTTA
>BQNB010110639.1:0-22513 GCA_026074375.1 Tanacetum coccineum | reverse complement strand
TACTCAGAAAGCTCTAAAGATTTTTTGCGAAACGTTTCATATTCCTAATGAGGTTCATCCACAGTTACCCAACCCTAACCAAACAATTCATGAAATGCCTACTGGCAAAATAGGTGTATATACTAGGTTCTTTGAGTATGCCAATTTTTGATTACCACTTTCTACTTTTCTTGTTAACGTGCTTAGACACTATCGCATCCACATATCACAATTATCCGTTATTGGTGCGGATAAAGTGTCTCATTTTGAGATCCTTTGTTGTGTTCATGGCTTTGAGCCTACGGTTGGGTTGTTCCGTTGTTTTTACGTGAACTCTAAAAACAAAGGTTGGATGTCGTTCAGTAAGCGCTAGGGAAATGACGCAGTTTGTTACACCAAACCCTTAGACTCATTAAAAAGCTGGAACGATCACTTCTTTTGGGTTGACGCTTTTGCTTGTCCTACCTCCTTTTCGTGGAATACTAGCAAAAGTGTGTCGAATGACCCTTTTCCAAAGTCTTCTGAGTTTAATGCGGAACATTATGCTACCCTTGTTGCATATCCAGCTCTGTTCCATAAGTATCCGGAACCCTTCCTTTGCTTAACAGGAATTAGTCGTAACTATACCTTGGATAAAGATACTTATCCTTAGTTTCTGCGTGAAAGTAGCGAGGGTGGGTGTTTATTATTATGTTTTATTTATGTTTCGCCTTTTGATCATTTTTACTGACCATCTTATTCTTTTCGTGTAGAAATGGATTTTCTCTTATCTATCCAAATTGCAAACCCTACAAAGATGAGGGTTGGTGAGAGGCAGCGTGCTGAAGATGAACCAAGGTTATTGGATACTACCGTGGGACGTGTTGTTCCACTGCTACCAATTGCTCCTGCTCGTGCCGAAAGCGAGCTGGATGCAAGTGTTGATAAGCTTTTTGATGAAGGTGGTAGTGGTAATCAAGCGGAGCAGGGTGATTCTGCAAGTGGTGGGCATGGTGTTGGTATCCAGCTAGTTAGTGAAGCTGTGGAGACTGTTGTTGAAGACGCAGCTCCTGTGCAACCAAGGCGTCAACGAAAAAGAAAAACAATTGTTTCTGATGCTGGTGGACCTTCACATCCTCCCAAGAAGTTAAGGGAGGATCACGGAACCCCGAGCGGGGCCCCCGTAGGTGGTAAGTCCAGGTATGTGGTTCAGCGGTTGCTTGCTAGAGCCGTGCAGAATGCTGAGGTCAGGGGTGAGCCTATTCCGACCTTACCCTTTGTCACGTCCTCTGTATCTGCCACGCCGGAGCGTGAAGATGAAGGTCATACTGACTCCGCAACCGGACTTAACCTTCGAACCATCGGTGCTCCGCCAAGGTTCGTTATCTCTTCAGATTCTTCTCATCATTCCGGTGCTAATATTGCGGAAGCTGAAGTTGATTCTTTTGCCAGGCCTTCCGTTCCGTTGATGACGGTGGCCACTACTGTTACTTCCACAGTTGATCCCGCTACAACTGTTAAAGAGAAATTTGTTGGGCCTTCTGTTTTTGGTGGTGATTCTTCTGGTGGTGGGGCTGATCACACCGTAGGTGGCTTTTCTGACCTTACCGGCAGTGACTTCATTCTTGGTGGTATCCGCACTGTCATTAGCCCTGATACGGATCTTCAGAAAGTATATATACCCCAATGGAGTGTAACCAATGGTTCTCGCCTAGATGACGGTCGTACTTGCCGCGAAATGGTAGATGAATTTGCTCCTCCTAAATTCTTTGCATCCGTTCGGGAAATGGAGCATGATCAGTTATTCACTGAATTCAATGTCGGAGCTGCTCGCCAGATGTCGCTGAGTGCTGAAGTGAGGATGCGTGCTGAATACAATATTAAAGAGAAAAGGAGATTGAATTCTGTTGTGGAGGGGAAAAATTCATTGCTGAAGGCCAAGGATGAAGAAGTTGAGAGTCTTAAGGCCCAGTTGCTTATGAAGGAGGCGGAAGCCGCGGAGGCTATCCGTCTCCGTGCCGAAGCCTCTAAATTCGAGGTTGTTGAAAAATCTCTTCGAGATGAAGTGAAGGTTCTGAAAGAGCAAAATGCCACCTTAGAGCAAGAGAGAACTGATCTGGGTGTGAAAGTGGCCGATCTTGCTGCTTCAGTTAAGGTTAGGGAGCAAGAAGTTGCTGACTTGGATGCTCAGGTTACCTTTGCTAAGTCTCAGAGTGACAACTTTGCGGATCGGGTACGTGCCTGTGCACTTAAGTTCTCTTCTCTCTCTTTTTTTTCTTTAAAAATGCTTCTGCATAATTACATGTGCATGAAATGGAGACTTCCTCCGCTGGGCTTCAGGAGAAAGTCACGGCGTATGAAAAATTCATTGACCAGCTTGAGAAGTTCCAAGATGAGAAGATGAAGGAGGTAAATGAGAAGTTTGATAAGATATGTACTGATTTTGTTGAGATGGCCCTTCATCTTGAGGAGAAATTCTACCCGCATCTCTTGACTACCATTTCCGGGCGTCGGTGGCTACTTACCCACGGCATGGAACTTGCCATTGCCAAATGTTTGAACACTACTGAATATCTCTCCACTCTCGGAGCGGCGATTGGTAAGGCCGTTGAGAAAGGTATGCAGGAAGGGCTATCTGCCAGAATTACCCACGGTGCGGAGGGTAGGAAATTGATCGATGTTGCTGCGTATAACCTGTCTGTAGAAGCTGATTATCTATCTGCCTTGCAACTAGGGATGGCAATAAAACCCGTACCCGATGGGGACCCGATCCCCAAACCCGAATTGACTGGGGAATCCCCGAGTTGACCGGGGATGGGGATGGGGACGGGGAATCCCCGAATTATGAAACCGGGGATAGGGCGGGGATGGGGATAACATAAATCCCCGGCCCCGTACCCGACCCCGAACTTTTTAATGTGCAAATATATATAAATTATTTGTATATTAATACTACATGTACATGTATACGTATAAATTAGTAAGGCCAATCATGTGTCAGCTCTTCGTGATGTCTTTGTTCCCTTATCTGAGCCCTTATCCGCTGGGGCTTTGGAAGGTACGTAAGGTACTTTCGGTGCTGCTCCTGGTACTGCTGATACTACCATGGCTCTATCTATTGTTGTTGCTTCTACCAGTACCGTTAGGCCCATTTCCATAGCTGACTATGAGGTTACTGGTGCGGACAATCAGGCAACTGCGTGTTGATCCCAAGCTGAATAGATCTTTCTAGCCTGTTAAGGGTGGTAGTCAATCTGGATAGATCTAAACTAACTACAAGAGAAACAATGACTATGAACAATATAAGTTTAATGCTAAACTAACTTATACTGCTAAAAGAACAATGAAGGAAACAAAACTTTGATTCGATTAATCTCTAGGTTTACAATTACTAAATATATATCTTGGTGAAACTTGATTATATACTAAACTTATCTCTAACTAATGCCGTAGGTTCCTTTTATACACCAAGTGAACCCCTAATGGGCTTACAAAAAACAGTGAAGTGATAATTCATAGCTTCCGATATTAACGTCAGCATATCTGTCCTAACAATACTAACTACATACTAACTATACTACTAAACAGCACTAACTATACTAGCAGTACTAACAATGTACTGGCAGTACTAACTATTTATAACTAACAGTACTAACTACTTAGTCTATTTTCTTGAATCTTTAGCATTCTTCATTAGCAACACTAAGTAGAACTAGCAGTAGTAACTTGTATAAGTAGCAACACTAAGTTATAGAAACTTCTAAATCCCAACAATCCTCCCCTAAACATGATGTTTACTTGTTAACCTTCATGTTTCTTTAGTTTGAGCTTCTTGAACACTAGAAGGATGTATCCAAACACACTGCTAATCTTTAATCTGCTTTTTCTTGAACTCTTTTGTTACTTAGTAAACTTGAAATTCTTTAGCTTCCAATCTTTGATCACCATCTCAGCATCTCAGCAACACAGCAACACAGCTACACCAACTAAGTTGGCTTTGTAGTTTTTGGCAAACTACCAGCCATAAACGGATTTGATATTTCTTTACCAGTAGTCGTTTGCTTTGGAATAACTAATGCTTCATAGCAATAACATGGTGCATTGATAACCATATAGTTTTGAGTAAACTATCAACTATCAATGAATTTGAGATGTATTTACCAAGAGCCGTTTGCTTTGGACTAGCCAACTCTTTACTGTAAAGCATGGTGAGTTGAGAACCATATAGTTTTTAGCAAACTATCAGTTATTAACAGATTTGAGAAGTCTTTACCAGAAGCCTATAGCTATGGACTAGCCAGTCCTTGATGGCATATAACTTGGTTAACTGATGACCATTTTGTTGTGTGGTGATAAAACCAACACTTAAAGTATTCTTCTTACCTCCATCATGGCTTACCATACTCATCACAATCTTCTTTTGAAATGAATCTAAGCAGGATAAGTATCAACGTCCACTTGCCGTCCAGCTATCTAACTTAAAGAAAGCATTCTATCAAGTGTTTCTTTTGTGATGGATACTCCTCCTTTGCAAGCATATGAATCGTCAGTACCATCTTCCAGTAGCAAGTAGAACACCTCAATTTTCAAAAAATCCCAGCTTTAAGGCTTCCATCTTTCTGATTCTTCCCCGAGTTTCATCTTCTATATTTGCATCAAACATTATCCTTAAATCTCCCAAAAGAACTATATCAACCCTTCTGAGTAGTTTGTTTCAAATCTCTTCATCACCAATATTCACTCCTCAAGATCTAGCCTATCAAACCTTGTCACCATTTCAAAAAAGGTTTTAATCCACCTAGAACTTCCATCAGATCTAAAGATTTTGTAGTAGATACACTATGCTCTATGTCTGTCAAAATCATAGAATTTTGATTCCCAGATTAATAATTGAAACCTCTTCTCCAGGACATTCATAATCTATTATTCCCCTCTTCATCGGGAACTATCTACAGAAAATCCTTTATTTGCTCCGTCCTCATCAAGAATCTGCATCATTCCTTTTGTCTTTTAGACTTCTTTGTTAATTTCATCTTAAGTCTTCGCCTGGTCTTTTCTGATACTACTCTCATGTCCTTCTTGCTTAAATTCAATCTAGTACTGTTAGTTTCTTCCAGAACCTTTTTACTTATGTACACAGCTGCTTCTTTAGAATCTTTTACTGCATCGCTGAATCCATAGGCTTTTGATGCATCAATTACCCGTTTCGGACTTTCAACAAACACATAAATTCTGCAAAAGTTCTTTGCCTTCAGCTGAGAGTGTTTGTAACCACCCATATTCTTCAGATATGTCATCATCAAATTCCTCAGTTGAGATTTAGTTGGTGGTCTGCTTCTAATCTAAGCAGATCTTTGTGCAGCTCTGAATTTTCTTATAGAGCGCAATTGTTTCAGCTAAGAACTTTTCTCGTCTCATGCAATTTATAATCCTCTCTTCTTCCTGTTGAAGGCGTTGGCAGCAAACAATGCAACAGTATCAATCCCTGCTTGAACTCATCATAAGTCTCAGCTATCGCAGCTTAGAGTGCTTCTTCTTCCCCTCTATCTTTCCCTTTTCTACCTCTGCTTGCTATCACTCGTAACTACTGGCGATTTCTGCATCTCTGCAATCTAGCACATCACAAAATCACTTCTAGTTTCATCTTCTTTGCAGGCTCAGGTTCTTCTAAGACATTTTGCCTTTTGTTCTTTAGGGCCAATTGTTTAGAAGTGGCTTAGGTAGAATTGATCTATCAGGTCTTGTAGAATCTTCAATATCTTTTATTGACACTCCTTTTTCCTTAGAATTTCTCTCTTTTATCTTAATCAAAGTTTGAGCCATGGTGATATCTTCATCATAAAATATACTAGTTGTTGTAGGAGGAGTTCTAGGCTCAACAGCACTATCTTTTTGCCTAGCAACATTAACATCTGGTCTAGCAGTACTAAGTTCTGGCCTAGCAGTACTAACTATTTTAGGTACAACACTAACTAGTTCTTCAACTAGTTCTTCAGTACTTCCTCCTTTATCACCACTACCCTTGTTACACTCATAGATTTCATTAATTTGCCACCTTCTTTTACAACATCCTCTGTTTCCATGGAATTCCCTACCTCCAGCATCATAAGCATCAAAGCATCCAAATTGGTTTAGGTTTGCATTTTTCCTCCCTGTTTGATACATACTCCTTCCTTCCAAACCTTTTCTTCATTGATAACCTTTCACACTTTTTAACCATGCCCGGTGGTGTGAGATGCTTGGCTTACACTTCCTTTGTCAATTCTTGATTTGTCCTTCAATTTAAGGAACTCTGCAGCCTATCATCCTTGGAAGTTTCCACACAAGAACCCTGTTGGACAAGTTAGTGCAAAGAACAAATAACTCTTCTAGGTTCAAGCCACCCTCAGCTTTTTTAGATGTGTGATCTCCTGAAAGAGGACTATCATGGGATGTCTTTCACTCCTATTAGTACCCTTTAAAGAGTCCTTAGAGTCTTGGGTAGTGTCATGGCTAGATGATGAGGCCGTCACAGGGGGTTGGTCTCCTATACTAGGTTGAGAAGAAGAGGGTGTTGGTTGGGGTTCAGTGGGTTATTTTGAACCTTCACCCTCATGTGCTTGGTGTGGCACCAACATAGAATCAAAGAGTGGAGTTACTTTTCCTAAAAACTTTACACCTTTCATGGACATGTTTGAGAAAACCGTTTGAGTATGAGCTGGTGTAACATAAACATCATACAAAAGTTCACCAAGCTCAATTTGATTATTTCAACGAACACATTAAAAATCTAGGATACATAAGAAATTTTCTTTTTTAGTAAGTATCCAAATTCCCACAAGCAGAACCAATCAAAAATAAGTTTTAGAAAACTTTAAGACTTTGATTTGTTGCCAAACCGATATAACTATCTGAAGCATTATTTGTTGAAAACTCATTCCAGCTTGTAGATTTTAAACTTAGGCAATGAAGGATGGTATGTATCAGATACTTCCATTGAGGAGAAAAGAGGGCTTTTTGAAAAGTTAGTTTGTTAAGTTCACCCTCATACCCCATCAATGCAAGGTTTTGAAAAATAGCTTCATTTGTTAGGCAAGCAGTACCATCAACATCATTAAGGAAAAGAACTTCTGATTGATGCTTATGTTATTACTATTGCCTTGCTATCAACAGTAGCATGAATTTGCTTCTCATCATTGACTGTTTGGGAACTAGCAGTGTTCCAAAACTGTTCAATATAAGAAATATAGATAGTAGGACTTACAGTGAGAGCATAATATATCAAACTTGATGTAAGGAAGTCCACTATCTCATGAAATTCTAAATTTCCTCCTTTTTCTCTAAACATGCGACCATATTGTGTTGATCGACGAATTTAAAATCAGCCATAGATGTGTTGAAAGAAGTGAGTAGGTGTGGGATAATGCTCGAATAGTTTTTGGAGAAATTTGAGGTTGGAAGGAGTTAATTGAGATTTTATGAAGATGTACTTTAGGGTTTGAGATGACAGACTGAATAAACTTGAGTCTTTATCTTAAAGAAAGAGTATTATAGAAGAAAAGATCAAAAAATTTCTAGTCATAGACCCCTATAAGCAAGTTGTTGGCGAAAATATCTCAACGGTTATAATTAATTAATGAAAATTTGGTATGCTCACCACAGTAGTAACGTAACAAGCAGCACAAACTTTGCCCCCCCCTTGGCAGCACCAACGTTTATGCCTGGTAGCACCAACTTTGCCTGGCAGCATCAACTTTGCCTGGCAGTACCAACTTATTAGTTTCCATGTAGTACCCTCAAATCCAATCCAAACTGCATCTTTGACCCAATCCAAGCATCAACACCATAGTTAAATGCTTTTGAGCAGCACTAACCAAGTCTGGGGGGGGGGGGGGGGGGGGGGGGGGGGGGGGGGGGGGGGGGGGGGGGGGGTGGGGGGGGGGGGGGGGGGGGCAGTACTAAGTGTTGGCCTGGCAGATTAACCAAACAGGCACACTAACTCACTCACACCATATGAAGCCCTCAATCATCAATCCAACACAGAATTAATCCCAAGTCATCATCTCATCTAAAATCCATCAGCTAACTAATATATTTTCAGAAACTATACAATAAAGTAACCTGCTGACTTCCTCTCCTGAACTAATGCATCTATAGATGTGATACATTCAATGTAACAATAAAGAAATTGAACCTGGCTAACAATCAAAATCTTTGGTTTAAAAGATCAGCTACATTTCATCATTGTGAATCTTTAGCACCTGTATAAAGCTTATTCTCATAACATCCCTAATACAGTGTCTAATCCTTAATATGCTTGTTTTGGAGTAAATACTGGGTTTCTTTACAATGCATATAGTAACTCTCATTATCAATGTTAGACTTTGTGTTTTTTTTTTTCCCCATAAAAAAAAAATTGAACCCATAGTCTAACATTTAATTTTGAATCCACAATACTTGCCCACAGCAGTTGGCAGCAGCAACATACTATGCCTCTGTAGTAGAAGTAGCCACAATTGTCTGCGTCTTGCACTGCCATGAAATAAGTCTCCTGCCAAGAAATTAACAACCTCCTGTTGGATTCCTACAAGATTTGCTCAGCAATAGTCACTATCTGAGGTAGACTTCTAGTCTTATATGACACTCTAGGATACCAAAGGCCCAATTTTTGGTTTGCCCTTAGGTACCTAAAGAGTCTCTTCACGCATTTAAGTGGAGTCTTTGGAGTTTACCAGAAACCTAGAACAAGCTCAGATTGCATACATAATATCATGGGGGGGGGGGGGGGTGGGGGGGGGGGGGGGGCGGGCCTAGAAGCAGTCAAGTACATTAAAGAGCCAATCATGGATCTATAAAGATGTACATCCACATCAGCAGCTTCTTCATCCTTGGTCAAAGACTTCTGGGTCTCAATTGGAGTACTGGCAGTCTTTACACTAACAAAATCAAATTTCTTCAGGATCTCTGCAACATACTTATCCTGACTTATAAAAATACCATTCTTCTTTCTGTTTTGACTTGTAATCCAAGAAAGAAGGTGAGCTCTCCCATAAACCCTCATCTGAAATACTATTTCATCAATGTCCTCAATTCATCAAACCAAGACCTCTTTGTAGAACCAAAAATAATATCATCCCCCCACCCCCCAATACATAAACTTTTACTAGACATGCTATCATTTTTTTTGTCCTTCTTAATAAAAAGAGTCTTGTTAATAGTTCCTCTTTTGTATCCACTTTTCAACAAGAAAGTAGATAAAGTAGCATACCAGGCTCTAGGAGCTTGGTGTAAACCATACAAAGCTTTTACAACCTTGTAGACCTTCTTAGGGAACTTAGATCTACAAAGCCTAGAGGTTTGATACACATACACTCCTCATCAATTATGTCATACAAAGAAAGCACTCTCACATCCATCTAGATAACTATGAATCATATAAGAATGCAAATGCCAAAATGGATCCTTATGCTCAATCCTAGACACAGGGCAAAAACCTCATCATGTCTATCCCTTCCATCTTGCCATATCTCTTGGGCAACCAACTGCCTTATTTCTATCCATAACACCTCTTCATCTTCTTATTTCTGTAAACCCATTTAGTCCTAATTACCTTCATCTCATAAGGCAAATCTACAAGAATCCATACCTTTTGAATCTTGAATTGCAACAGTTCTTCCTGCATAGCATCAACCTAACTTTCATCTTCAAATGCTTCAGATATCTTCTTGGGTTCAATTTGAGACTGGAAGCAAGCGAATAAACAATGGTTTGGAAATCCATTGAGTTTTTCTTCTCTACTATTTGATATAATTTACAAAAGCATGGGCTCAGAACTTTTTGTGTACTTTGCTCCTTGTTTGAACTGCTGATTTTGGATCTCCAAGAATTTGAGTTGTGTGATGAATATAGTGTATCCTTGAAGTGGGAATAGGACTAACATTCATAGTGGATTCTAAATTAGTGAAGTCAGCCACTGCACCCTCATCATCATAAGATACATTTGTAAAAATCCCATCACTTGGATTGTCATAAATATCCTCAAGAGTAGGTGTTTGTGAATCATCTTGATTAGTGATGTTTAGATCAAGGTAAGATAGTCCACCAGAACGACTTTCAGTACTAACTGGTCTGCTAGCAGTATTAACTGTGTTAGTACTGGTAGCTCTAGCAGCTCCTGCTTGAAGAAGCAAATCCTCAGTATCTTGGGTAAACTCCTTTCTAAGAGCTTCAGCTGCATCATTAGCCTCATTTTCTTGTCTTTTAAGCCTTTTAAGCTCATCCAAAAAGGCTTGATCCTCCTGATCTACTGGCTTTCACATTGTCCTTTAAACCATATTCTTATAGGCTTTTCACCTTTATTCTCTGTCTCTAAGCTTTTGACAGTTAATATATAAGAAGACCATAATTGGCATGTACTATGTATTCTTGAGCAGATTCAGCTTCCTTAGAATTTTCCTGCATCATTATATCTTGTTACCTGCCACTAATGATTAGCTTCCTTTTGGACCGGTATTTGTTTAGCTTGATTCTCTAATCCTCACAGTCTGATAATTCATTGGAGAATAGTTAAACATCAAGATCATACAACCAATTAGGTCCGTTCCCACAACAATTGGTTTATTCTCTAAAAAGGTTATATGCAGGGTTTAGTCAACTCTCTTTGGTTTCTAAATTGTATACCGTAAAAGCTTGCTAGTTTTGGGAAATACCCAACTAAAAACCATTCATAGAATTTCCCTTCAAACGTGCCAGATGGTTAAGTATTCAAGATGGCACAGGGCACCCAAAAGGTCTTATATAGCTAATGATTGTATTTTACATAATAAGTTCATAAGGTGGTCTTGTTTGAGGTTTGGTCACATCCCCTAATTAAGGACATAACAAGCAGTACTAACTATTTCAGCCCAAAAAGTGTTAGGTAAAAATAAATCTGCTAGCATTGTTCTAGCAGCCTCAATAAGGGTCCTGTTCTTTCTCTCAGCAACTCTATTTTGTTGTGGAGTTCTGGCATTACTGTATTCCCTCTTGATCCCATTGACCTACAGATTCAATAATTCCGTGTTCTTGATTTGTACGATTAGCACATCTAATAGTTTTAACTTTTGATTTAATTGGTTCACAATTGTCTATAAAGTCCCATAATGGGACTCAATTTCATCCGTTAGTTGTCTTAAGAAGAACACCCAACTAAACCTGCTGTAATCATCGTGATAACAAGGCAATAATCTTAAGGGTTTTATGCTCCTTACAGATGTAGGTCTAAATAAGTCCTTATGTAAAACCTGTAAGGGCTGACTAATAGAGCTCACTGATTTGGCCTTACAGGAGGCCTTGTGTTGCTTTCCTTTCTGACAAGCAACACATGTGTGGTCATTTTGAAAAATCTTTAAAGGTAAACCTCTTACAAGTTTTCCCTTCATAAGTTTGTAAAAGTTTTTAAAGTTAACATTACCCAACCTCCTTTGCATTTGTTAATTCAACATTTGTGGCCCTTGTACAATCAAAAAAGCTAAACCTCCAGATGAATAATTTTCTCCCATATTGTTGAAACTATTACATATTGTTTTTGTCTAGGATTCTAAGTAATACTTGATTTCATCAGCAACTTAAAGTCAGAAGGAAACACACAAAACATTCATGTCTGTGAAGAGAACCTTTTCTTCTTGACATACATCCGTGACATAAAATAAGATTAAATGTTGTAGTTTCTATTAAATGGCCATTCTGAATAGGTGAATGAGTCCTTATGAAAATTTTTCTTGGTCTGTTTTCATTCATGATGGGTCTAACAGCATTAACGTTCCTAACAGCACTATTTTTAATACTGCTTGACTAATTAAAATTATGGCTAGCAATATTAACTAAATTCTACCATTCTAGTTTATACGTTGTTGGAACAAACTGTTTTGGTGATTCTATCTTTGCACATTGTTCCACACTGGTCTAGTTCTCGCCCTTGCCATACCCTTACCCTTCGTTTTGTCAATTCAACCTCTTTAAAGCCAGTCTTTTCTATGAAAGTCTCAATCTCTAATAAGATGGCTAAAACTGCCACATACAAAACATGCCTTTTTAGTAAACCCATATCCCAAAACCAATCTTTTGGACATTAAACCATTCCAGTCTCTCTTGTTAGCTTTAGGACTTGGACTATATGTGTTTTGTTCTAACATTTCCCTAGGAGTTTTTACATGCTTAACAGATTAACAAAACAAAACTAGGTCTTTCCTGTTCTTTTGAAGGTTGAATCACATATTTATCATCACTGTCTAACTCATACTCCTCAATGATAGGACCATCAAAACAAACTTTAGGTTGACTAACAACTTTGGGTTCACTACATCAGTTTCAGTCAAGATTCAAGTTTTCTACACTAGAATTGGACTCACAAGAGTCAAAATTACTGGTTTGAGTATCAGACTTACTAGTTTTAGACTGTTATGGACCATATGTGAATATAGAATCATCTACTTCCCTATCAGGTCCTGAAGGCATATAATTTCCTGTCATTAGAAGGGGAACTACATGCATGCCTGCCAACAATTTGCAATCTATCATGCACAGGACTACTTCTACACACTTGACCTACGTATCAAATAACACTTTTGAAAAACAACATTTCTAACTTAAACACCATCATGTATTGATCTCCATACCCAAGTCTAGTTTTTGTCCCTTTTACTCATCTGACGTTTAGCAATTATTACTAAGGCTTTAGAGGAACTTTAAAAATTCTTAAGTTTTGTTTTGAATCCCCTCTTTTTCTTTTACAAACTTCGCTAAAAGATTCTATATATGAAGCAAATCATTTTAATCATCTAAATCAATTTTTCATAAATCCTTATCTTTTCCTCATACCAAAGTTATTTTTCTGATAGTAACTAAGTGACCTCTACTTTTTATTAAAGCTTGAGTATAGGCTTGAATTTCTATACTAGAATCACCAGTTGTTCCCTTTGTTTCATCTATTATTTTTTTAAGTTTAGCACTAATTCACACATTCTTTAGAACAAGAAGTTACATCAGTGTCTGAGCCTGAATTGCTGTAAGCCAGTCAAAGCAAAGTTCTCTTGTTTCATACCTATGCATGTTCAGTCCAATCCAACACCATCCCCCATCAAGAGTTACTCAAGCTTTAGGTTCCTCTGTTTTCACATGTCCTCCTTCCATTATCTTTTGATTATTTCCACGTGTTCCCCTTTTGATTCTGCATTCTCTAGAATAATGCCTGTGCTGTGACAATTGTAGCATCGAACTTTGTCTTGACCAAAATCCATCTATTTCCTTAGCATCAAAATGCAGCTTCTCCCTCTTCTGTAGAACTTCTTTCATCTCTGGAAATCATGGCTCACTATACCATTCAATCCATTTCTTCTAAATCATACTCATACACTCCTCAGTCCTTCATGATCCAAATGTGGACCACTAGATTGATTAGCAAAGAATGAGTACATGATTCATCCATTGTTATGAAGAAGAGTTTTTTCCCTTTGTGAGTATTAGCCAGAGAAAGTAGAACCCCCATAAGCATACTAACTTCATTATTACTTAGCTAGAGCATTCAGAAGAAACAAAGCGACATTCTGTGAGACACATGCATCCATGAATTTTTGATTGGGTTATCAGAACTCAGAAGACCTAATTTTATATAGTTTATCATCAATACTAAGATTATCAACTCCTGGCTTGGTCCTCAGGACTAAGGATACTGTTGGACAGGAAGAAGTAAAGACCTAAGAACTTCTGATTTCATCTTCATGGAGACACTGCACCAGGAATCTCATGATGACTTCAAAAGACTCTGAAACCTGACATAACCTTTGTGAATCCTTCCGAGTTTATACGAAAAGCCTTCAAATTTTGCTTCAGAATGTATTTATGCATCTTCTTAATTCATCTTGCCACCCAAATCTTATTTGATAGCCTCCTCACAATCTTTAGCATAGTCATCTTGTGAATTTTGCTAAATGATCTTTCTGGTAGAGACATAAGCAAGGTGTCCTTGCTTTCTTTCCTCTTTCTCTGGCTAAAATTTCTTAGCAGTATATAGGACGGCAGAACCTTTATTACTCAATTTGCATCGTGTTGAGACATCTTACAGGACCATTTCCGTTAGTAAGACTTCCCAATTTGATAGTTTGTATTGCTCAAGTAATGTTACATTTTATGGCCAAAATGTCATACACCACCCTTTCGCTTTAGAATAGGACTTTAATGGTTGACGACAATGAGGGGCTTGTTGTTATTTGGTGTTTGTAGTGGGGTGGTGGTTGGAATTTCATCATCTGATCTGCCATTGAATAATCTAAAGGTAAAGATTTGTAACTGTATGTGTTTTAGGTCTTCTTACTCTATCGACGTTGCTGCATATAACCCGTCTGCGGAAGCTGATTATCTATCTGCCTTGCAACGCCTTCAGAGTGTCAATTTTTCCTTAATTGCGGAGTTAAGAGCCAACAAAGATGCTAGTATTGACACAATAATGAACCATCTTCGTCTGGAGGACACTCTTGCTGAAAGATTAGGTTTGACTGAGTCGTAGCCTCATGTTAATCAGTTGATGGTTCCTATCCATCATTCTCCGGATCAACGTGTCATTGGTGCTTCTGCTTTATCACTTTCATTAGATGTTTCCAGTTCCCGGGTCCAAAAGATCAAAGAAAATATTGCCAATCATGTGTCAGCTCTTCGTGGTGTCTTTGTTCCCTTATTTGAGCCCTTTGTCCGATGTGGCTTTGGAAGGTACGGAAGGTACTTCCGGTGGTGCTCCTGGTACCGCTGATACTACCACGGCTCTATCTATTGTTGTTGCTTCTACCAGTGTCGTTAGGCCTATTTCCATAGATGACTTTGAGGTTACCGGTGCGGACGATCAGGCAACTACGGATGGGAATGTTGTTGATAAGGATGATGACCCTTTCCCCAATGTTGATGAAGCGGAGTTGAATGTTTCGGAATGACCCTTCCATTTGCTCTTGTTATTTTGCTAAGGTAGTTTGCCGTGACCATGTGTGGTCTTTTTGTTACGGCTTTTTGTATGTATACAATGTTTCTAATAGTTTTTATCCGTTAGGTACCACAGTCATTTGTGACCTTTTTGTTGCGGTGGAATGTATTTTTACAATGTTTTATTGCTTAATATGCTTCCGCTATCGTTTTAACACCATGGCGATATATTTGTCTTGATTGTCTTTGTTTGAATATTGTTGGGTTATTCTCCCTATACTAGGTTTGCAATACCTCTTATGTATACTTGAGTTAATTTTGAGGTTACTCACCCTTTTGTTATACGGAATAACGTTTGGTTGGGTCATGCCCTATTGCGTGCGCGTCTTAATCACATAAAAAAGGATAACTTTACAAGATAAAGAATAAGGAATTTTACGGAAAATTTGTGAAGGTAGCTAGGCTTCACTTTTTATTGAAATTTCAAAAGACATTACAATGCATAAAATAACATAAATTGAAGTGCATTACCCCCACTGCGGAGTCCGCATGGGTGAATTGCTTACATTTTATGAACATAACACTTCTTGAGGTTGCTGATATTCCAAGTCCGCGGAAGTTGCTTTCTGTCACGGTCTCTTAACTTATATGCTCCCTTTCCAAGTGCTTCTGTTACCTCGTACGGTCCTTCCCATTTGGGGCCTAGCTTCCCTGTGTCCTCCGCTCGGCTTGCATCGTTGTTGCGGTATACAAGGTCTCCTGGTTTGAAACTTGTATTTCGAACTTTTGCATTATAGTATTTTTCCATTTTTGCTTTACTCTTAGCTTCTCGTATTGCTGCTTCCTCCCTTCTTTCTTCCAAGAGATCAAGGTTGATTTCTAAAGCTTCATTGTTTTGTACCAGGTCCACTTCCGCTGTTCTGATTGTAGGCATGCCTATCTCTGCAGGAATGACTGTCTCCGTTCTGTACGTTAATGAGAATGAGGTGTCTCCGTTGCTAGATTTTATCATTGTGCGGTGTGCCCATAGAACATGAGGGATTTATTCTATCCAGTTCTTGTTTCTTGCTTCCAACCTTGCTTTTATTCCTTCACCTAAGCTGCGATTTGCTCTTTCTACGAGTCCATTAGTCTGCGGATGTTTTACAGAGGTAAAATGATGATTGATACATAGTTTTTCGCACCAGTCCTTAAATGGATCGTCTCAGAACTGTTTTCCATTATCTGAGATAATCACTCCAGGAAGTCCGAACCTGCAGAGAATGTTGTCCCATACAAATTTTTTGATCTGATTGCCAGTAATGGTCGCGACTGGTTTTGCTTCTATCCATTTTGTGAAGTAGTCCATGGCTACTATTAAGAATTTAACTTTCCTTGGGCCTTCCGGAAAAGGTCCGGCTATGTCAATTCCCCATTTGTAAAATGGCCATGGAGATGTAATTGGGGTTAGCTTCTGCTGTGGATTCCTTGGGATGGGTTTGTGGACTTGACAGTTTTGACATGCTCTTATCAACGTCCTTGCGTCTTTGTGCATAGTAGGCCAATAATAAACGGTTCGCAAGGCTTTAGCCACGATGGATCGTGTGCCCGCGTGCATGCTATAAGACCCCTCATGTATCTCTCTCAAAACATAGTTGGCTTGAAGTGGCCCTACGCACCTTAGCCATGGACCAAGAAAAGATTTCTTGTAGAGGATCCCATTAATAACGGCAAACCGCCATGACTTGCGTCTTATTGCCCTTGCTTTCTTTATATCCGTTGGTAGAGTTTCCTCCGCAAGGTATTTGAAGATAGGAGTCATCCAGGTGTCTCCTTCTTCTACCACCGCTAATACTTCTACTTCACCGATGCACTTTTCCTTTAATTCTTCAACAAGTACTTGCTTACTTATGTGTGCAAAGCTTGTGGAAGATATTTTGCTTAGAGCATCAGCTATTTTGTTTTCGCTTCTAGGGATTTGTTTAATTGTGAACGCCTTGAAGCTGCCTGTAAGTGCTTTTACTTTTTCCAGGTAACGGATCATGTCAGCCTCCTTTGCAACGTACGTTCCATTCACTTGATTGGCCACTAAACGTGAATCTACATTTGCTTGAAGGTTTTTCACACCCATTTGTTTCGCGATCCTTAGTCCAGCAATCAAAGCTTCATATTCTGCTTCATTGTTTGTTACATCGAACCTGAACCTTAAGGCGTAAGTAAATTCCATCCCTTCTAGGTTTGTGAGTATTAGTCCTGCTCTGGATCCATCCATGCACGAGGATCCGTCTGTAAACAAGATCCATGGTTCAGGGAGCTCCTCTTCCTCTTCCATCAGAGTATCCGGAGAGTCCTCTTCTGGTCTTTCGACTATAAAGTCTGCTAATATTTGTCCTTTGACTGATACTCTAGGCCTGTAATGTATTGCATATTCTCCTAATTCAATACTCCACTTCTGTAGCCTTCCTGCTATTTCTGGTCTTGATAGTATCTGTTGTATAGGCTGGTCTGTGATTACTATTATTGGATGTGCCTGAAAGTACCTTTTTAGGTGCTTACTAGCATGTACTAAGGCCAACACCAACTTTTTCATTGACGTGTAGTTTAGTTCCGGGCCTCTTAATGCCCTGCTAACAAAGTAAATGGGCATCTGTTTAGCTTCCCTTTCCGTCATCAGGACTGCGCTGACTGTCTCTTTTGTTGCGGCCAAGTAAACGATAAGCTCTTCCTTTTCCATTGGTGCCGTTAGCACAGGGAGCTCAGCTATTAGCTGTTTCATTTGCTTAAACGCCTCTTCCGCTTCTGTGGTCTAATGGAAGTCACTTTTCTTCGTGCATTTTTCAAAGTTTTAAAGAAAGGTAATGATTTCTCTGCTGATTTGGCCAAGAACCTATTCAGTCTTGCGAGTTTTCCCTTTAACTTTTGCACGTCCTTTAAACATTTTGGGGATGGGAGACTTAGCACAACGTCCACCTTATCTGGGCATACTTTCAGCCCCTTAGAGTTGACTTTGTATCCTAGGAACATTCCTTCTTCTACCCCAAAGGTACACTTTTTAGGGTTTAGTTTCATGTTAATTTCCCTTAGAGTTTTGAACGTTTCTTCTATGTCTCTGACTATCTCGTCTTCCATACGGCTTTTGATGACAAGGTCATCCACGTACACTTCCAGATTTCTGCCAATATGCTTATGGAACGCTTTATCCACCAGACGTTGATAGGTTTCCCGAGCATTCTTTAGACCAAAGGGCATTTTCGTGTAGCAGAATATTCCTTGGCTTGTGATGAATGTGATTTTTCTTCATCCTCCTTTGCCATTTGTATTTGATGATAACCTTTATATGCATCTAAAAAGCATTTGAAAGGGAATCCGCACAAGGATTCCACCTTCCAGTCTATTTTCGGTAGTGGATAACCGTCCTTTGGGCATGCTTTGTTTAGATCTTTGAAATCGACGCACATCCTCCAACTGCCATCATGCTTTTTTACCATTACTGGGCTGGACAACCATTAATGGTAGTGTTCTTCCTTCATTATTCATGCCTCCACGAGTTTCCCAACTTCCTCTTGTATTGCCTGGTTTCTGTCAGCCGCTTGCCCTCTTTTCTTTGTCTAACCGGAGAACATCCCTCCCGTACGTTTAGGCGATGCTCCGCAATGTGTCTTGTAACCTTTCTCAAATTCAGGTCATTTTACGACTCATATTATTCGTCACTATTTATTTTGGCCCGATACGCGTTTACTTTTAATGTGTACTTTTAAGCTAAACCGCGTAGACTAGAAATAATCAATTAATGTAAACGGTCATCAAATAAATTAAGGTTTACATCAACCAAGTAATAAATAGTTATTAAGAAGATAATTATTAACTTTACGTATTTTATTTTTATTGGTCACGTAAAAGGGTTACGTTTCGCAATAAAATACATTTAGACACACCCCGAAAATACCTAAACTTACCTAGACTCAAACCAATACCCACTTTTTATCCTTAAGTACAAAATTTATTCAAATCTTGTGTTAATAGCTTATGTTAGCAGAATGTGGGCAAGTTAAACCCACATGAAATCGTTCCTAGTGTATTTTTACGAGCAAAAACCCCTTCAAAGATCTTACCAAAGTAATAGTATCAATATCTCCTGTGCTAATTAAAACTAGTACTTAGTGTCCCCTAACTAAGTATTACACATTGGTTAATAACCATTGTTCACTTCCTTTGCCCTCTAGGCCGCAGGCTAACAAGAGAACACCACACAAAATCCTATAAGAATTCACGTACCTAGCAAATCTTGTACACACTTTTGAGTAATTAAGATTGGTACTTGAGTGGTTTAACTTAATACCATGTGTAATCAACTAGAAACCTTAAAACCACCCATATAGGGCTCGATTCTAGTTAAGAGAGAACCAAGGAGAGCTAACTAGCTAATGTGCTTATAAATATCACTCACATTATCACTAAATACATTTCCAAAACTCTTAAACTCTCTCTCAAGATAAACTATCTCCCTTTTCTCTCTATCTCATTAGGCATAACAAATAACCGAACCAAACACGACCCACAATTCACTCTAAAGACACAAGGTAACTTTTAAGATCGAGTATAAGGTTATAAAGAGGAACACGAGCTAAGAATTCGGGTATACAAGCTTTGGAGCTTAGGTCACGTACATTTTTAAGTGTAAACGTATAGGGTTGCTTCATAATCCAAAAGCAAGAACTCTAGGACCTTTTGTAAGTCACGACTAAGCCTCTCACTATCATTTTCATTCGTTATATTCTTGTCTAGTGTAATAGTCACGTAAAACTTGTGTTGAATAGAGTACGTGGGCACGAGCATGCATGGTTCACGCACCCATATTTAACATACAATATACCTTATGTGGTGCGTACATGAATTAAAACACGGTTAACATTCGAGTTAAGGCTTAACTCTCATTTAAAATACTAGTTAGAGAACATTGAAGATCATTTGCTTCGTTTGTGAGACTACACGACAACTAACTTAACTTTCTTCAATGTAAACATAATAACTTGACTTGGAACACGTACATTGGTTTATTAGTCGGAAAGCCATGTATTAAATCGTGCTAATAAGTGGTAATTGAGTGCTAAACAAAATTGTTAAAAAGCCAGTAGAAACTAAAACAGAAACCCAAGGGAAAAACATTAAAAATCCCCGGCCTCTTGGGCTTGGACAAACCCATTAGGGAGCCAACAGGCCCCAGTCAACCTACTCGAAGGGAGGGCCTAGCGACTTATAAATAGCTCTACGAGCTTTTAGGGACTAAGGGTTCCCCCCCCTTTTATTTTTGAAACTAACATGGACCTTGACACAAGCTAGAAACATAATTGGACCCTTAACGGGCTTACTAGCCCATTAACGTGTCCAAACCGCAAACCATAAGCCACAACAAGCTCTAACAGCTTATTTGTGAGCTTACGGAGCTTATACAAGTTTGAAAGGGCTTAATGGACTTAAATAGTGTTAATGGACCAAACCTAAACCTTTAAAACTCCTTTCGGGTTCCTATTGGGCCCAAGAAGCCCAATAACAAAGCTTATTAGCTTATTGGATAAGCTGACCAAACAAACAGACCCCATTGTGATTGATACGCCTAGAAAATAAGTTGGAAACACTAATAAAACCTTTTAAACCTATTTTGGGTTGAGTTATATGGGTTCCAAGCCTAACAAAGACTTAAATTAGGCTTATAAAGGCTTTTTTGTGCTTTTTAAATCCCAATTGGACCTTTAAATGACTTATTGGACCTTAACAACAGTTCCAATAATGAGGGCCCATAAAACTAAATAATCCAAACAAGCTCATCCGAGCATATACATAGGCTTACAACACTTATTTGACTTATTGGAACTATGAAACATAATCCACTTGTTTTGAACTTAATTGGAGTTGAAAATGCGATTTTTACAAGTTTAAGTGACAAAACGTGTCAATTTGCAAACTTAAAGGTTAAAACTGTCCAATAACTGATTTTATAAGATAGAGGGTTGTTTCTGGTCATTTCTAGACTTAAGGGACTGTTTTATAAACATTAAAGGACCTAAAGTGTCAACTTGTAAAGTTAGAGGACTAAAAGTGTAATTTTAGAAACTTAAGGGTTTAAAATGTAAATATTGTATATTTCATAAACCTATGGACTATTTTGTAATTAACAGAAACTTAAGGGTATTTTGTGAACGAAAGTGAATTATTTAAACACTTAACAAATCGAACGAGTTATAATATGTTCAGATATTATTCGGTTTTGAACACGACTTAATAAATATGAATATTTATTAACAACGCTTATACTTTTCCCAAGAGCCATCACGTAAATAAAAATACAATAAACATGTGCACCACCACACAAGTGATAACAGTATATATAAACTAGCAAGATATTGTAGTTTATGCATTAAGTCATTAGCCTAAATATGTAGACTAAGACTGGCCGTATTTACTTAGGTATTTGACGGTGTGTTTCATTGCTATACTTGGATATATTTATCATCCACAGAGGACTACCTTCTAAGGTGAGTTCATAGCCCCATGTTTTACAATTATTTAAATGATTTACATCGTTGGGGTGAGAACATGCTTTGTTTTACAAATTGGACGCAAGTGTACATTTTATACTTTGATTACGTGTTTTTTCTAAGTACGATAACCACTAGCCCCTTATAAATGAACTGTCAATTGCTAATAATGCGAGCGCGAATTGCTAAAAATAGATCTATTTGGGATTAGACGTCCCTAAGTTGGTGAGTAACGCTCACTTATGCCGGTCTGCCGACAACAAACGTATACCATGTCGAATTTGGGATGTTGCGGGTTAAAACATCATTCAGGGGCATTTATTGGCAATTTATTGCATCCATAACCGATCGAGCCTTCGGTGTCCATGAGCTATAGGAAACCGTAATTACATTTTATGATGTTTGCATCTTTTTGCATAATCATACACTTAGAAATCATGCTGTCACTAGCAATTGATTACATAAACCTATGAATCACCAACATTAATGTTTGAGAAGTTTAAGCATGTTTTTCAGGTCAATAAGGCACAAGGTGCCGAATGATACATTAGAAGTCAATAAGTTGAAGGTCAATAATTAAAGATTTGGTCGTCTTATTACCATTTTGGGGACAATTTTACAAACCGAAATCTTAATTTATATTGTTGAACGAAATTGAAGCCATGAGCGGTTATGTCACAAACTAGTATTTTGTTAAACCAAGTATCTTTTCTCAAATACCACTTAGGTGGTCGTTTTCATATCTTGTGCTATTGAACTATGAAGTAACGCCCTCGGATATTCAACATTCCGCTGCGACCCAGATTTGGGGGTGTTACATGTCTTGGGACGCTCGTCATATCCGCAGGCTTCCAAGCAAAAATGTCCAAGTTGCGCTGGAGTAATCCACACAACTTGTTGCGGCCTTCTGTAGGAACCCGTTTAACCACTTCACTTCATAACATAACACGAAACACGAATCAAGAAACTAGAGAGAGAGAAACTCGAAATAGAGAGAGAGAAGAGAGAGTTGAGAGAAAAGAGATGAAAAGAAAATTTAGATATTATGAAAAAAGATATTTTCTAAAAAAGAAAATATCTATATATATTTAGATATTTTAGAAAATATCTAAATA